>CM035417.1:93859211-94126711 GCA_020310875.1 Ceratopteris richardii | reverse complement strand
GACATCTTTCATCTTTAGGTTATTTTAGATCAACTTCTTTCCTACATAAATATGAATATGCTCTTTCTCTACTTGCATGCAAGGAAATCAAACTAAACTCCACTAATGCATAAACCTGCCTATATAGCTGGTGCTTTATTCTTCTATGCCTTGCTATCCTTTTGTTGCTTCTTCATGATTCAGTGACTTTATGATTATTGTTCACTTTGTTGACGTGGAAGAAAGTGTAAGCTCCCTCACTTTTTTGGGGTGGAAGAAAGTGTAAAGTTCTCGATAATAGATGCTAGCTTATCTTTTTTGATGTTGAGGAAATATTAAACCCTAATATAAGGTACAATAATTTTTCATGATGGATAACGTTTGTTTAAACTCCAATATAAGTGTTATGAGGTGGACTCAAGATTTGGAAACATGTAGTAGAAAGAGCTAGGACATCAATTATGCTTTCGATACAGGATACATATGCATATTTTTTTGGGTGTCTGTACAAGTGAGAGAGACACACAAGAAGCACACACAAGAAGCACACACAAGGAGCGCAAATGCAGCAAGACACACAGAGAAGACGGATGGCTAGAATAGCTCTCTCTATTGATGATGAACTGAACTGAAGTAAGAGCTAAATAATATCCCTAAGTACAAAGTACCACCACATATGAGTGAATTTGTATGTGGTAACATGGGGAAAAAAACTTCTATCCAGCACTAGAGTAAAAAGTGCCCATGTATATGGAAAAGGTTCACATCAAAGCTAATCGAGGAACCCATAAGTGTAGCAAACCCCCCTACATCGAATGATGTGAACACATATAGGGAGTGACAGATCAGCCCCCACAAGGTAATAAGCCTAAAGCTTTGCAAAAAGCTTCAAACTTTTCCTATGGAAGAGCTTTGGTGAATATGTCTACTACATTATATTGTGTACGCACATATACAAAATCAATATCTCCTGCATGAAGGTGCTCTCTCACATAGTGATAATGCACTTCAATATGTTTGGTCCGTGCATGAAACACTGAGTTTCGTGCAACAACGAATGCACTCTGACTGTCAGTGAGAATATGTAGCATCATCAATCTCCATGCAAAGATCCATCAATAGGCATCTCAGCCATAAACACTCCATTGTAGCTGTGAAAACTGCTCTGTACTCAGCTTCACAAATCGATGTCGCTACTGTAGGTTTCTTCTTACTCAACGAAGATATGCATGATTCTCTAAGGAAAAAAAATTACCACTAGTGGACATGTGAGTATCATAACAACCAGCCCAATCACTATCTGTAAAAGCATGCAAGCATGGTTGAATATCTTTGCCATAAAAGAGACCTAAGCTCAAAGTGCCTATGAGATATCTAAACACATATTTCACCGCTTGCCAATGCTTAGTGCCATGGCTATGCATGAGTCAACTCAACTGGGAAACTGCATACCGTATATCTGGCCTTCTGTTGCATGCATATATAAGATATCCCACAGCTTGCTGATAAAGAGAAGTGTCAAATGCATCACTGGAATCCTCAACTGAGAACCTAAAACTTGTCTAATGTGGAAACTTGCTTGCAATCCTCAAAGTCAAAACATTGAAGTACTTTTTCAACATACTTTGCTTGATGCATAACAATTCTCCCCTCAATGGATACAAACTGGATGCCAAGATAGTAGCTCAAAAGACCAAGATAAGTGACATCAAAAGTATGTTGCAAACAGCCATAAGAGTATCAAGTTTTCCATCACATGACCCAGTCAAGAGTATGTCATCGGCATAAAGAACAAGCACTGTAGGATCAACCCCATCTTTGCATACATAGAGCGTGCTTTCAATTGGACTACATGTGAAGCCAAGAGCAATCAAGTGCTTATGGATTTTTTCATACCATGCACGTGGAGCTTGCTTGAGACCATACAAGGCTTTATGCAAGCGACAAACCATATGCTCTTTCCCTTTCATGGCAAATCTAGGAGGTTGCTTCACATAGCCCTCTTCTTGCAAATCACCATTCAAGAAGGTTGTTTTTGTGTCCAACTCATGCACTTTCCAACCTCGATGGACAGCCAATGCAACCACGGTATGAATGGTAGTCATGCGTGATGTAGGTGAAAACGTTTCCTCATAGTCAATGTTGTATTGTTGCACATATCCTTTGCAACCAATCTAGCTTTGTAGCAATCAATGCTACCATCAGACTTTCTCTTAATCTTGTAAACCCACTTTGTACCAATGGCATTTTTTCCTTTTGGCAATTCAAATAACTCCCAAGTACCATTCCTAAGTATGGAATCCATTTCTGATTTCACTCATCCATTGTGGATCATCACATGCATCTTCGAAAGTAAGTGGCTCTTCATTACATGTTGTTTCAATAAGAGAATAATCGACAAAATTACTTGATGCATGATGAGAGCTTGATCTTGTTCTACCACATAAAGGTGCACTTAATTTGCTATCCTGCAAAGTTTGTTTCAGCCACTTTGGCATAGTTTGTGCACTCTTGATAGACATGCATTCATTATGTAATACATCATCAACATGTTCATCATGCATGGGCTGAATTTCATGCTCATTTTCAGCCATATTTTGATGCAAATGTTCAACCATATGTGGTTGGAAATTTCCAACAGTTCTGATAATTTTTGGTTGAAAATTTTTAGCAATGTTTAGCTAGAAATTCTCTGCATTTTCAGCTCTATTTTGTTGGAATTTTTCAGCCCTTTGAGCCTCAGTTGGCTGGTCTACATGGCCATAGTCAAGCGTGCCATTTTGAAACAAAGGCATGAGTGTATCGAACACATCTTGTGAGCTAACTCTTGGTTGTTTTTTGCATTCAAGTAGAGGGAAAACTGAATTTTCAATAAATACCATATCTTGAATCACAATAATTGTGTTCATCAATGGGTGGTACAAGCGATATCCCTTACTTTCAGCACCATAACCAACAAATATACATTTCTTTGCCTTGTCATCAAGTTTGTGATGTTGTTGTGATGGCACAAGAGCGTATGCCATACAACCAAACACACGCATATGACTAATCATAGGCTTATGTCCATTCCAAGCCTCATAAGGAGTGATGACTCTCATTGTAGGGTAGCAATTCAACACATAGTTTGCACACATGATCGCTTCCATCTAAAACTTGTCAGGAAGGTGCTTTCCTTTAACCATACATCATCCATTTCAAGTAGAGTTCTATTTTTATGCTCGGCAACACAATTTTGTTGAGGTGTATATGGCACCGTACATTGGTGTGAAATACCTCTTTCATGAAGAAATGCATTAAACTCATGTGACATGTATTCACCACCATGATCCGTGCGTAGAGTCAAAAGATTTTATGAAGAAAAATTTTCAGCCATAGCTAAAAATGCTTTGAAACAAGAAAATACCTCATTGTTTGTTTTCATAGGATACACCTATGTATGGTGAGTAGCATCATCAATGAAGGTAACAAAATATACATGCTTCCCAAAAGATGGAGTCTTGATGGGACCACATACATCACTATGAACAAGCTATAATTTTCTTGTAGTGTGTTATGACCAAAAGATGGAGTCTTGATGGGACCACATACATCACTATGAACAAGCTATAATTTTCTTGAAGTTAGAAGGCATCAAAATATTTTCAAGTTTCACCCCTTTAGGATTGCTCATTTTTCTAAAATCTCTATGTTGGAGCCATCTCAACCTCCATTTTGAGCCTGCAAGGTGGGGTCCATATAAAAATTAGGTTAGATTGCAAAAATTGTAACTTGCATCCTATTCACAAAACTCAAATATTCTAGATCAAGAATTTCAAGCAATTTTGTGTACTATTGGTACACAAAATTGTGTTTTTTTGAATCGAACTATCACCTCACATCGTGATAGTATTCAAGTAGAGGTACCGCTTCTAGTGTTTTTGTGGTGTTGTGAATTGCTACAAAAATGGCAAGTGCAAATGGAATGAGTTAGCTTATGAGTGATAAGATGGACAAGCACAACTTCCATGCTTCGAGATTCAGAATGAAAAATTTCTTGATGGGAAGAGTCTACTTGAAGTACATCAAAGGAGAGAACAAAAATGCTCTATAGTTACCAAAGAGGAATCCGACTACAGACTAGTTAACATCATATGAAGAATGGAATCAAGGAGCACGAAAGGTAATGTATTGGCTATCTGTTAGCATACAAGATAGCATGATTGGGCACATACAAGATGCCAAGATTATGAAAGAGGTTTGGAATAGCTTTGCCACATTGTATGAGACCAATACAAATTCACAAAAATTGCAACTCAAGAACAAGTTGCATACATCAGGGAAAAAGGGCATGTTAGTGAGTATACCCTGAAAATCAAAATCATATTTAAGTCACTTGCATCTATTGGCATGAATATAGGTGATGATGATGATAAGGTGGAAGTGTGCCTTGGTGGTTTAGTACCTCCATATAATTAGTTTAGAACTTCTATACTAACCACGTAAAATATTCCACATTTTGTTGATTTGTTATTCATGTTGATTATTGAAGAAAAGAATCTTAGTGAGGACAAACCCCAAAGGAAAACCTAGTTCTAAGAAGGTATTCTACTCTATCAGAGGAAGTGGACGAGGAAATAGAAACCAAGACCAAGGTCAACATCATAATCGTGTAGGAGGTAGAGGACAGTTTCAAGGTAGGGAGAGCCAAACAGGCCATATAAATTTCTAAAGAAATGATTCAAATAATGATAGTAAAGGATGTTGGAATTGTGGTAAACCTGGATACTTTGAACGTCATTGCAAGTTGAAGAATCAAAATAATAGAAGGCAATAAAACAATTATGCATCCACAAGTCCACATGATTCTGAGAAGTTGTTCATGGTCCAATATCACATGATAAATATGGTATGCTAATGTTTCAAAATTGAATGGTTATTTTTGGTATGTTGATTCAAGTGCTTCAAATCACATGACCAATCATGCAAAATGGTTTAGTTGTTTGCAAAATTGCCAGTTCTTGGATATGTTGAAGCACAAGATGACACACCACATCCTATCGAGCATACAAGAAACATAGCATTGTCTATGGAGGATAGGAAGTTAAAACATCTTGCTGATGTGCTTCATGTTCCAAATATAACAAAGAATCTATTTTCTAATTGGACAAATGGTTGACTAGGGATTACAAATTAGGTTCAATGTTGATGGGTTGTATGTAGAAGAGTACAAATAGGATGGAAGATTGATTGCCAAAGGAAACAAAGTGGGTAGAATGTTCACCTTAAATGTGAAAATTCTTGAAATGAATGCATCCATGTTTGCAAAAGGTGTAGGAGTTAGATTCAAGAGCATCATTTTTGCATGATAAGCATGTTAGCAAGAATGTGCTAGAAATAGTACATATAGATGTTTGGGGTCCTCGAATGACCACATCTATGGGTAGTTGCAGGTTTTATGTTACTTTCATTGATGAACATACACAAAAAATATGGGTATATTTCATGAAAGAGAAGAGTGAGTCGTCCACTCACTTCCAGATTTTTAATGCTGTTGGGGGTTTTCTTGGACAAGAAGGAGTTTGAGGGTTTGTAGGAGAAAAGAAGATAATGAAAATGGAATAATCTTGAAAACTTCTGCAGAGGAATACGGAATCTTGAAGGTTGATTATATTGAACAATTACAATGACTAAATACAATCCAAGTCAATAACTAAATACAACTATAGAGAATGCTCAGTTACAAAAGACCAACTGTCCCAAGTCTTCTGGCAGCGGCCTCTTCTACACCAGTCCTTCACTTGCTTCACGCTTCTCTGGTGCACACCTTGCACCAAGCTTCCACCAAGCTGAGGAATGGATACCTTCGGCGCGCGCACACAACAGACCTTGGGACCTTGGAGTCTCCCTTCCTGGCACACCTCCTTCACCACACTTCTTGCACTCTTCCCTTTCACTTCCTTGGGGTCGTCGCACACCAGTCACTCCCCACTTCTTCTCCTGCTCTCCCTTTTTGTATCCCCAAGAATAGCCTTTTGTCTCTTTTTGTTGAGTGCGTCGGTTCCGTGCACTCTAACTGTAATGCAATCTTGGTGCCCTTTCAGTGTCCCAAGATTGCCTTTTGAACTGGTCACCAACGACTCACTCTTTGTCCTGTAGTGACTTTAGAAAAAATTTTGATTCGGCCGCCCTATTTCCAACTTTGTGTTCACGGCCGCTTCCATACCTTCACTTTTCCTTTTACTTCTTTACTTTTGCACCTAAGATTTTAAATTCACCCTTTGAACCTTAAGAGAAAAAATACTTTGCACCCTTAGTTTCAACAGGTTAGGGCTCAACAGATGCCCACCACCTAATGTGCTCTCCGTCCCGGAGAGACCCCAACGAAGAGCTCAAGAAAGATGGAACAGCAAAACAAGAAACTGGATAAAGCATGCTACAATTATTTATGAGTATGACAAAATCAAAAGGAGGATAGTTTTATTTGCAAATCTATAATGAAAGGAAAGCCGATAGCAAGTTATTGAGAAGGTGGTTTGAAAAATTATGGAGAAGGTGAATTGAGGCCTGCAGGTGGGGCTTGAGGAGAGGCGGGGAGGGGAGCAGAAGCTTGCTCAATCATAAGCTGGAGAGAGCTAAGGCACTGCCGAAGGTGGTCCCGTTCGCGTTTGATCCGTCGACATGCCGCATTGTCACATAGACCTAATTGAGAACGATTTTGAAGATCTGATAAGGTCTGTAGAGCAGAATCAGCCATGTCTCTATACTTATCCCTCTCTTCTTTGAGTAATCGTGCAGATTCAGTGAGGGATTGCCATTGTGGTGTAGCCTGTCGATTGATATTGTCGATGGTCGAAATATACTGCTGGTGAATCGTAGCGGCCGTTGAAATTGAATCCAAGGACACCTTGGATGCCTGAGCACTGCCCTGTGCAATGGCACTGGCTTCGCGAAGCAAGTGGAAAAAAGAGGGAGAGGTTGGAATATCAATTGGAGGAGTAGGGGCTGCAGGCGGAGGGGAAGAATGGGTTGGAGTGGTAGAGGGACCAGGTTGGGATGGTTGATGCGAGGGAGTGGTTTGGGTGATGGGAACGGTACTGGTAGATGGGTAAATGGGGACAGGAGGGCGAGGGGGTGTACAGTTTGGGTTTTGCGGGTTGAGATGGGTTTGAATGAGCGGGCGTTTTAAAGATGCTGCCGAAGAAGAGCCATGGTGGAGAACAGGGTTAGGGGGATGAATGGGAGTAGTAGTCTGATGGGTGGTGAGGATGGGAGAAGAAGAGGGCGGAGGAAATGCAGGGAGATCAGGGGGGGCGGGGGGTGGTGTGGATACGGAAGTGGAGCCAATGGAGAGTGTAGAGGAGTGGGGAGGTTTGGTTATGGAAGGTGCAAGGGGAGCTCTGACTTGCTGGTCAACAGAGATATGAGGAGACGGTGGTAGAGCATTAGCTGAGTGTGCTGGGAGTTGATATAGCCATTCGAGTAATGGAGCGGAATAAACGGAAAATGAGTGAGAGCGACGAGGAATAGCGTCACGGAGGCGACGGGAGCGCATATTTAATGAACTATAGAGGAGGGCGGCGTAAGGGTAGGGGCGGCTAGTGAGGAAGCAGTAAAGTGGATCGGCAATGCGAATGTCGGACAGTGAAAGCGGAGATGTGGGGCTCCGAAGTAAAAAGAAAAAAATGAAGGACGTAAGTATGGATTGCATACGGATAGAAAAACGTGCAGTTGTTGCAAAGCGCTCATGACAAAATGCAATTGTGTCCGAGGGTGATACGCCAGAATATAAAAATGGAGGGCTGCTGAAGTGGATGAGGGAGCATCCTATACTGGCGGCAATGTCAGAGATGGTTAGAGTGCCGGTGCGAAAAGTGGGGAACAATCGAAGAGCTTCATAGACATCATTAAGGTTGGAGGGTTCCTGGAAGATGACGTTCGCCAAGCCCCAAAGACCGGCATACTGAAGATTTTCTACTGAGAAAAGACTGCGAAGGTCAATGGGGGGGAGAGATAAGTGAATGCGGATTTGGAGATTTAAATCATTTGGGAGAAAAAGGCGTATATAATCGGAAGGTGAATTAGGTAGCGAATGATGAGAAGCAGAGGGAGATGGAGAAGGTGAAGGAGGCCGAGGTAGCGAAGGTGGGGAATAATCAGTGGAATAATCGGTGGAATCGGAGTGAATTGAATAAGTGGGAATAGTTATAAGTGGAGGAGGAAGCGCGGAAATTGATGCATCTGCGGGAGGATAATGGGAGGCGGGAGATGTAGGAAGCGGTGGAGTAAGGGAGACAAGGGAGACGGGCAATGATGTGACCGGGTAGACGAGGGTGGGCAAGGTTTGGTTATGCGCCGGTTGAGCAGACCCGGAAGGAGTGGAAGTGGGATTGGTGGTTGGTATCGCGGAAGGCGTGGCCTGCGGGGGAGGGGGAGGATCGGCCATGGAGGAACGGTTGGTAGGTCCTGGAGAGAGAGCAGGAATGCCCTTCCGATACCTGTGCATATCCTCAAAGTGTGAGCAGGACGGTTAATTTGGACAAATTGAAGAGCATGGATGGTGGGGGGAGGATGCAGGGGGAGGGGGGAGGGGGGCGGGGGCAGGGGGAACGAAGGGGGAGGGGGGATGGGGGCGGAGGGCAGGATGGAAATGCAAGGGGGCGGGGAAGGGGGGCGGGGAGCAGGGGTTAAACGAAGGGAGAGGGGGAAGGGGGCGGGGCAGGGGGAACGAAGGGGGAGGGGGGAGGGGGGCGGGGGCAGGGGGATGGGGGGGAGGAGGGTGGGGGGGCAGGGGGAGGAGGGGGGGAGGGGGGCAGGGGGCAGGGGGGAAACTTAGGGGGAGGGGGGAGGGGCGGGGGGCAGGGGGAGGGGGGGGAAACACAGGGGGCGGGGGGAGGGGGGTCGGGGGCAGGGGGGAAACTTAGGGGGAGGGGGGAGGGGGCGGGGGGCAGGGGGAGGGGGGGGAAACACAGGGGGCGGGGGGAGGGGGGTGGGGGCCAAGGGGGGCGGGGGAAGGGGGGTTAGGGGGAGGGGGGGGATCGCAAGGGAGCGGGGGAGGGGGGGGCAGGGGGGAGACGAAGGGGGAGGGGGGAGGGGGGCGGGGGCAAGGGGAACGAAGGGGGAGGGGGGAGGGGGGGCGGGGGCAGGGGGAGGGGGGGGGGAAACACAGGGGGGCGGGGGGAGGGGGCGGGGGCAGGGGGAGGGGGGCGGGGGCAGGGGGAGGGGGGGACACAAGGGGGGCGGGGGGAGGGGGGGCGGGGGGAGGGGGGGCGGGGGGCAGGGGGAGGGGGGCGGGCGAAGGGGGAGGGGGGGGACACAAGGGGGGCGGGGGGTAGGGGGGGGGGACACAAGGGGGGCGGGGGGAGGGGGGGCGGGGGGCAGGGGGAGGGGGGAGGGGGGCGGGGGAAGGGGGAGGGGGGGGACACAAGGGGGGCGGGGGGAGGGGGGCGGGGGGAGAGGGGGGAAACGAAGGGGGAGGGGGGCGGGGGGCAGGGGGAGGGGGGCGGGGGAAGGGGGCGGGGGGGCAGGGGGAAACGCAAGGGGGCGGGGGCAGGGGGAGGGGGGCGGGGGCAGGGGGAACGAAGGGGGAGGGGGGAGGGGGGCGGGGGCAGGGGGAGGGGGGGGGGAAACACAGGGGGGCAGGGGGAGGGGGGGGCAGGGGGAGGGGGGCGGGGGCATGGGGAGGGGGGGGACACAAGGGGGCGGGGGGAGGGGGGCGGGGGGACAGGGGGGGGGACACAAGGGGGGCGGGGGGAGGGGGGGGGGGCAGGGGGAGGGGGAGGGGGGCGGGGGCAGGGGAGGGGGGGGACACAAGGGGGCGGGGGGAGGGGGGGCGGGGGGACAGGGGGGGGGACACAAGGGGGGCGGGGGGAGAGGGGCGGGGGGAAGGGGGGAAACGAAGGGGGAGGGGGAAGGGGGAAGGGGGGGGGGAACACAGGGGGGCGGGGGGAGGGGGCGGGGGCAAGGGGAGGGGGCGGGGGCAGGGGGAGGGGGGCGGGGGAAGGGGGAGGGGGGGGACACAAGGGGGGCGGGGGCAGGGGGGGGAACACAAGGGGGGCGGGGGGAGGGGGGGCGAGGGCCAGGGGGAGGGGGGCGGGGGAAGGGGGAGGGGGGGGACACAAGGGGGGCGGGGGGAGGGGGGCGGGGGGACAGGGGGGAAACGAAGGGGGAGGGGGGGCGGGGGGCAGGGGGAGGGGGGCGGGGGCAGGGGGAGGGGGGCGGGGGCAGGGGGAGGGGGGGGGGACACAAGGGGGCGGGGGGAGGGGGGGCGGGGGGACAGGGGGGGGGACACAAGGGGGGCGGGGGGAGGGGGGCGAGGGGCAGGGGGAGGGGGGCGGGGGAAGGGGGAGGGGGGGGACAGGAGGGGGGCGGGGGGAGGGGGGCGGGGGGACAGGGGGGAAACGAAGGGGGAGGGGGGGCGGGGGGACAGGGGGGAAACGAAGGGGGGAGGGGGGGCGGGGGCAAGGGGAGGGGGGCGGGGGCAGGGGGAGGGGGGCGGGGGCATTGGGGAGGGGGGGGACACAAGGGGGCGGGGGGAGGGGGGGCGGGGGGACAGGGGGGGGGGCACAAGGGGGGCGGGGGGAGGGGGGCGGGGGGACAGGGGGGAAACGAAGGGGGAGGGGGGGCGGGGGGCAGGGGGAGGGGGGCAGGTGGGGAACGCAAGGGGCGGGGGGCAGGGGGAGGGGGGCGGGGGCAGGTGGAACGAAGGGGGAGGGGGGCAGGGGGAAACGCAAGGGGCGGGGGGCAGGGGGAGGGGGGCGGGGGCAGGGGGAGGGGGGCGGGGGCAGGGGGAGGGGGAGGGGGGGGGACACAAGGGGGCGGGGGGACAGGGGGGGGGACACAAGGGGGGCGGGGGGAGGGGGGCGGGGGAAGGGGGAGGGGGGGGACACAAGGGGGGCGGGGGGAGGGGGGCGGGGGGAAACGCAAGGGGCGGGGGGCAGGGGGAGGGGGGCGGGGGCAGGGGGAGGGGGGTGGGGGCAGGGGGAGGCGGGGGGACACAAGGGGGCGGGGGGAGGGGAGGCGGGGGACAGGGGGGGGGACAGAAGGGGGGGGGAGGGGGGGCGGGGGGACAGGGGGAGGGGGGCGGGGGGACAGGGGGAGGGGGGCGGGGGAAGGGGGAGGGGGGGGCACAAGGGGGGCGGGGGGAGGGGGGCGGGGGAATAGAGGGGAAACGAAGGGGGAGGGGGGGGGCGGGGGGCAGGGGGAGGGGGGCGGGGGGAGGGGGCGGGGGGAAAGGGGGGAAACGAAGGGGGGAGGGGGGGCGGGGGGACAGGTGGGAAACGAAGGGGGGAGGGGGGGCGGGGGCAGGGGGAGGGGGAGGGGGGCAGGGAAGGGGGGCGGGGAAGGGGGGGGCAGGGGGGAAACGCAAGGGGGGCGGGGGGCAGGGGGAGGGGGGCGGGGGGAGGGGGGGCGGGGGCAGGGGGAGAGGGGGGGACACAAGGGGGCGGGGGGAGGGGAGGCGGGGGGACAGGGGGGGGACACAAGGGGGGCGGGGGGAGGGGGGCGGGGGGCAGGGGGAGGGGGGCGGGGGAAGGGGGAGGGGGGGGACACAAGGGGGGCGGGTGGAAACGCAAGGGGCGGGGGGCAGGGGGAGGGGGGCGGGGGCAGGGGGAGGGGGGCGGGGGCAGGGAGAGGGGGGGGGGACACAAGGGGGCGGGGGGAGGGGAGGCGGGGGGACAGGGGGGGGACACAAGGGGGGCGGGGGGAGGGGGGGCGAGGGGACAAGGGGAGGGGGGCGGGGGAAGGGGGAGGGGGGGCACAAGGGGGGCGGGGGGAGGGGGGCGGGGGAATAGAGGGGAAACGAAGGGGGAGGGGGGGCGGGGGGCAGGGGGAGGGGGGCGGGGGGACAGGGGGGAAACAAAGGGGGGAGGGGGGGCGGGGGCAGGGGGAGGGGGGCGGGGAAGGGGGGCGGGGGGGGCAAGGGGGAAACGCAAGGGGGGCGGGGGGCAGGGGGAGGGGGGCGGGGGGAGGGGGGGCGGGGGGCAGCGGGAAACGCAAGGGGGGCGGGGGGAGGGGGGCGGGAGAAGGGATGGAGGGGGGTGGGGGATGAAGGGGAGGGGGGGGTGGAGGTGGGGTTAAAGGGATGAAGGGGGGGAGCTGAGAGCCTTGACCAAGTCACTGAAGGAGGAGCTCTATGAGAGCCTTGACCAAGTCACTGAAGGAGGAGCTCTACGTCAGCAAATTCAGTTGGATGATCCCAAGACTCCACGAACATTGATGATGATAGCGCTGCTCTTGATGATGAGGGAAGCAAGAATGAAGGAGAAGGGACTCTATATAGCAAGGAGGAATGAAAGATAGCCTCACAGGGAGGGATGGTTAAGCATAAAAGAGATTCCAAAAGAGAGGAGAAGCAAGTGCTAATTTCTTTTTAATCTCCTCCATTCAAGACAGAAACAAAGGAAAGGGCCTAATTGAAAGTTTCCAAAAGAGAGGAGAAGCAAGTGCTAATTTCTTTTTTAATCTCCTCCATTCAAGACAGAAACAAAGGAAAAGGCATAATTGAAAGTTACTGAGCAAATCTACAAGCCCTACAAAAAAAAAATGGAAATTTTAATTTAGAAATCAATTATTGAATTGATTGCTGATTTATGAAATAAACAAGCAAAAATAAGCAAAAGTGGTGCCCCCAAAAAATGCGTGAGCAAATGGCTTGCTAGCATGATTTATTAAACGAAAACAAACAAAATTAGAGAGAAGGCAATGATTATGACTTTTGGTGATAACCCTTGAGTCTGGAAACGTTCACCAAGGGTAGGGTGTCGCCATGGAGTGTTTCTAATTGCACAGCACCCCAGTGCAGCATCTTCTTAATGCGAAAAGGGCCTTCCCAGTGAGGGGTCCATTTTCCTTTGGCTTGAGTAGAAAATTGTGGTCTGTGCAATAGAGCTAAATCCCCAGGCTGCAAGTTGATGTTCCATAAATTTTTGTCGTGGTTCTCCTTCCTCTTTATCTGAATCTCCTCTAACTGTTTGGAGGCTAAAATCCTTGATACTTCCAATTTATGCAAAGCAGTTAGTCGGGCTCGAACTTCTATCCCAGTCTTTTCAATTTCTTCCGTTCGAATCGATCCCTTGATGAACTCAAATGGTTCGATGGGAACCAGGCCATAAACTAATTGAAACGGAGAATAACCTGTTTCCTTGTAGGCTAATCGGTATGCCCATAATGTGCCCAGATAAGCCTGTCCCCAAGAAGTAGGCTGTAACATGCATTCTTTTCGTAGCATTGAAATTAATACCTTGTTGGTTGATTCTGCTTGTCCATTAGCTCGTGGGTAGTATGCACACAAAGTCCTATGTAAAATGTGATATTTGTCGGAAATTTCCTGTAGAATTTTGTTGACAAAATGAGTACCCTGATCGGTACAGATTTCAAGCGGACACCCAAACCTGCAAATGATGTTACTATACAAGAAGTTAGCCAGTGTTTGTGCAGTGCAGTCAATGGATGCAATAGCTTCAGCCCACTTTGTCGCATAGTCGGTGGCTATTAGTAAATACTTTTCCCTTTTTGGAACCGCCACAGGGTATATAGGCCCGACAAAGTCTAATCCCCACTTCTCAAAAGGTTGCCAAGAAGTGGAAATCATTAAAGGATTATGCCTTTGCTTGGTGGGCTTAGGACCACACCTCTGGCACACATCACATGTTCTTCTCCAATCATCTGCATCCTTAAATAGTGTAGGCCACCATAGACCAGCATCCAGTATCCTTTGGCTCATGATATGCCCTGGAAGGTGCCCACCACCTGTTCCTTCATGTGCAGAGTGCAGTACTTCCCTCACTTCATCTTCCTCCAAGCATTTCCTCATCTTGTCATCCTTGCCTTGTCTATATAATTTCTCATCAATTAAGGTATACGGTCTACTCTTAATTAGCAATCTTTTCCTTTGAACAGCATTAGCCTTGTCAGGATACAACCCAGTTTTAATAAACTGCTTAATATCATCATACCATCCTTGAGCTCGTACAACAAACAGATGAGCATCAGGAAAGTCATCATCGATTCCACTGGGTTGATCTATCATACTTATTCTGGACATGTGGTCTGCCATAACATTCTCTCTACCTGGTTTATGAATTACCGAGAAATCAAACTCCTAGAATAGCAATAACCACCTCCATATTCTACCAGTGGCTTGTGGTTTATTGAGTAAGTACTTCAGGGGTTGGTGATCCGTTATAATAATAAATTTTACTCCCAATAAATAATGTCAGAATTTTTGGACTGCAAAAACCATGGCTAGGGCTTCTCTTTCTGTGGTGCTGTAATTCCTTTCAGCCTTAGTTAAAATTCAACTGGCATATTGGACTGGCCTATCCATCTTAAATTCTTCACTAGGTTGTGTTAGAACTGCCCCTACTGCATATGCACTGGCATCCACATGTAAATGAAACACTTTTGACCACTCAGGTGTGATCAAAATGGGAGCAGACACTAACCTTGCTCGGAGTGTCTGATATGCCTTTTCCTCTTCTTGATCCCATTTAAAAGGAATCTCCTTGCCTGTGAGCCTGGTCAAAGGTCTGGCAATATCTGCATACATTTTGATAAATCTGCGGTGGTATCCTGTGTGTCCTAGAAAACTTTGAATCTCCTTTGCAGATTTGGGCCTGGGTAATTTCAATATAGCCATGATTTTATCTGGATCAGGTGCCATACCTTTAGAAGATACTACATGCCCTAACAAGGTACCTTCGGTCACCAAAAAATGGCATTTGTTTGGATTCAATTTCAGCTTTGTTTCTCTACACCTCTCAAAGACTTGTTTTAATTGAAGCAGATGCTTCTCTAAACAGTCCAATGGGGTTTCTTTAAGAGTACCTGAAAAAGTTGAGAAGTCATCCATGAAGATTCTTAATGACTCTAGTAGCAATGGTCCAAAAATGAGATTAACGGTTCGATTGAAGGTAGCTGGAGCATTTCTTAACCCAAAGGGCATCTTCAGATACACATAAGTTCCCCAAGGAGTAATGAATGCTGTCTTCTCTCGATCCCCAGGGTGAATGGATATCTGATTGTATCCACTGAATCCATCCATGAAACTATAAATGGAATGACCAGCTACTTCTTCCACGACCTGTTCAGCGAATGGCATTGGAAATCCGTCTGGAATTGTGACCTTATTTAATGCTCTAAAATCCACACAAATTCTGATCTTGTTAGTGTTTTTCTTTGGCACTATCACCATGGGGGATAGCCACTCCGAATGCTCCACAGGAATGATAATGCCTGCATCTTCCATTTTCTTAATCTCGAAATAAACAGCTTCAGCATATTTGGGATTCAACCTATAACTTTTCCCTCTTACTGGCTTTGCTCCTTCTATCAAAGGAATTCTGTGTTCTCCATAACTTGGTGGTACTCCTTCTAGATCCTTATAATGCCATGCAAAAACATCTGCGTAGTTGTTCAAGAATGTTCTGACCTTTTCCAGGAGCCCATGGTGGTGCCACAACTAGGTGGCCACCAAAACTGGTAGGTTATTATCTTGAGTATCTAAATATATTTCTTTGACAGGATCTCTCTCTACCATACTTCCTGTGTGCTCTGTTTCTTCCTTGTTTTCTTCTACTAGTCTTTTGTGCATTGCTTCATAAGCTGGTGTCTCCTGAATTTCAATGTGTTCTTCTTTTTCCTGCATCCATCCTGCAGGTATTTCTTGAATAGGAAAAGAGTATTCTTCTTTAGAGTCCGTTACCTTGCCTCTGGCCTTGGCCTCTGCCTTATTTATAGATTTGAAATCCTCCTCTGAGTTGTCGTTGAGGGGTGTCTTTCTGCCCCTTCTGTGGTTCGTGATAGGCTCACCCAATCCATCAGCTTGGACTTTTGTGTCACCTTCATCATAATCTTCAATTGTGTATGAATTATTGATAAAAATTCCAAAACAAGAAGAAGAGTTGCCTGCATGTAGCCACTTTAGAATATCCTCTTCTTCCTCAAATTCTATCTGGGGTTGATCTTCTGGTTCTGGTTCCATGCAAATGCCAACCTTTTGCATCATGCTAGTGTTTCCTTGGTCATCCGGACCTTCTTCCAAGTAAAGCTGTGTGAGCGCTTGCCCTTTCTTTTGTACCCACATAGTGTCCTTGCCCCAATCGTGGATGACACTTGCGTGTCTCAACCATGGTCTCCCAATTAAGAGGGGAAATCCTCCTTCAATCTGGGGCAATCTTAAAACAACAAAGTCCAGTATGAACATATTGCCTTGTATCTCAAGTGGAACTTTTGGAATCACTCCCACAGGCCTTACTTTGCTCTGGTTTGCCAGGGTAACGGTGAAATTTGCCGGTCTGGAAGGGTGGAGTCCAATTCTTTTCATTGTATGCTCAGGCATCAGGTTGATGCCCGAACCACCATCCACAATAACACCCTGAAATTCATGACCCTTTATAGATACTGTCAGTCGAGGACTTTTATAATCCGTAAGGGGTGCTTCCCCTACAATTATGCCTTTATGTAGGACAGCAGCAGTCCTGGCCACTAAACTTGTAGTAGAAGCCTCATCAATTATCTGCAATAACTCTGATCTGAATTTTCCATCCATCTTTATTAGATCAAAAATACTAACCTCTTTCTTCATAGACTTGAGTAGTTTAGAAGCTTCGGACTCTTTAATCGGATGGGCTCCATTTGCCTTGTTCAACTCTTCCTGAGCTCTGATGAATGCATGCCCAATGACATCGCTGGAGCCTATGACTGCACCTGTGGTGGCTTTGTCTTCAGCTACAACTTTGTCTTTGTTGAATCCCCCAATCCTTGATTCTTGACTTACATCCACTTGAGCTTTCCCCTTGCTTCGTGTCTGTACGGTAAAGGATTCAAGTTCTTCTAATTGTACCACCCTGGTAGATGGGGAGGGCTCATTGACCTGAGATAATGTTTCCTCCTTGTATACCGAAATCATTTGGAGATGGGGTCCGGAAGTAGAAGCTTGGTTTTTAGGACAACAGTTTGTATAATGGTCCCTGGATTCTGGACAGTTCCTGCAAGGAGGTGCATTTTCTGGGAGAGTGCATCTAGATTGGTAGTGCCCGCATTCTCCACATCTGAAGCAAATTATTGGCCTTCTAGGCCCATTTGCAAAGTTACTTCTCGGTCTAGGATTATAGTTATTACCAGGATTCGCTGCGGCTGCCATCACATTTGCTGGTGGCAAAAGTCCTCCTTGTGTCCAGTATGTCGTTGCAGGCATTCCCCTTACTTGGCATTCATGGGCCTCATGCCCAATTTTCCTGCATAATTGACAAGTCACATTTAGCAGAGGACATTCACTTACTATGTGCCCTTGCTTGCTGCACATGGAGCACCAGAGTCCATTCTTAATGCCGCCTCCTTTGAGTTCCTGCAATTCTTGTCTCAGCTGAGCTAATTCTTCTGCTTGGGCCTCCTCTTCCTTTTGGAGCTTGAGTGCTTCGATCTCTCTTCTCAGCTGAGCTACAGCAGTCTCCTCCTCTGGGTAGGGCTTATTCCTTTTCAAGCCCTCCAGCTCCCTTCTTAACTGGATCACTGGGTCCTCTAGTTCCATACCATAGGTTGGTTGAGAAGAAGTTGCACCATATTGGTGCCTTATCTGCTCCAGGCGTGTGGCCGTATTGATGAATTCCTCAACAGGGGCAGTAGGTAGTACTAACTCTTTTATTTTGCATTGGGTGACCACAGGTAGGGGTTTGGCTAACCACTTCTTAACAAAGAAGTCGTGTGGTGGATCCGGTAGTTTAGCCATTAGTGCTTTGGCCCTGGTCACAAATTCTGGGAACTTTTCTCTTGGTCCCAATTTCAAGTTTTCTAATTCTTCTATAATGATCTCTACCGTGTTGCCATGCTGAAACTGATTCTTAAAGGCCTCTTTCATCAAATCCCAAGAGGTAAAGTGATTTTCAGCAAACTGGCTGAACCACTTGTCGGCCAGACCTTCCAATGTGGCAGGGAAGAGTATCAAGAAAGCATCTTCCCTACCCATTAGACCTCTAGTCTTGCATAATGCAAGAAATCTTCGAATGTGCTCATCTGGATCCTCATGGGCTAAACCTCTGAAAGAGGGAAATTTTATGTTTAATCTGGAGAGTAAGGTTTCTAGGTCTACCTGTCCTGCCATGCTTCCTACAGATGAAGTTGATGAAAGTGGACTCGATGATCCTCTGACCGCCTTTCTTCTTGTCTGCTTGCACTTGACCCTCAAGGTTTGTGACCGGGTTGCGGTCATGAGCTGGTCATAATCTACTTAATATGAGACACTTGATATAAGTATGTACCTCTTTAGTAGTCCACTGGAGTGTTAATGTCGACACCAAAGTATTGTTCTCCAATTGCAATTGACCTTCTCCTAAGCTCAAATCTCCTTGGAAATCCCACCGGGTGTGCCAAATTTGTTGGGGGTTTTCTTGGACAAGAAGGAGTTTGAGGGTTTGTAGGAGAAAAGAAGATAATGAAAATGGAATAATCTTGAAAACTTCTGCAGAGGAATACGGAATCTTGAAGGTTGATTATATTGAACAATTACAATGACTAAATACAATCCAAGTCAATAACTAAATACAACTACAGAGAATGCTCAGTTACAAAAGACCAACTGTCCCAAGTCTTCTGGCAGCGGCCTCTTCTGTTGGGGATAAAGGCCCCAAGGACTCTCCTTTTGTATATTTTGACCCTTCCATGTGAAAGCTCTCTTCGAGAGCTTTCCAGACATATTTTTGTTGTATTTTTTGGACCCCAAATTGGGGAGTTATAGGCATTTACATTATTTTTATGACTTTTGGTCATTGGCCATGTGTGAACATGCCCAAATGACCTAAAAGTCACTTATCAATAAGACTTGGTCCCAAATCTCTTATAACTTGATTGGGACTTCTTCAACTTCAGCTTCTCCATCTTCTTCTCCAAATTTCTGCGCAGGTTTCTCTCTCTACTTTCTCTCTCCTCACGCAGCAGCCCACTCCCTTGGTGTTTGGAGCAACCGAGCACACCACGACGTAGCTCTCCGCGGCCTCTTTCAACTGGTATCAGAGCTTTGAGCTGTTCCATCGCGACAAAGTTGCTCAAACTGCTTTTCCACTTCAGCCTATGTTAAGCTGAAGGTGTTTTCTTGCATTTGGGAGAATTTCATCGCGAAAAACCTTCTTTTTTCGCGATAAAAGGGCTGTTTTTGGAGGATTACTTCAGCCCGGAGCAAAGCTGAAGCAAATTTTGTGCTTTTTAGAGAGTTTCATCGCGAAGAATCTCTTCTATTCTTCTTTTTGTATCCCCACAGGTCTTTTTCAGCATCCACATTGCTGATTTTTTCATCTACAGGTCTTTTGTGGCAGAATTTCTCTCATTTTTCAAGTGGGAGGACATGCACAAAGATTGAGGAAGTGCATACTTGCTGGAAACTTATTACAGCAGGTCATTTCTCTGATTTTACAGGTCATATTGCTGCAAAAAATTGGGGCTTTTGTGAAAACAAGCACCCATTGCCTTGGTTTTATATCTATGTATGCTTTTTGTGGTTGAAAAACAACAAATTTGTTGTTTTTGATTCAATTACAGCTTGCTAGAATTTTCTGAAATTTTCTGCAGAAAATTTCAGAAATTGATTTTTGCAAGTTTTGGACAGTTTTTGGGCTTCATTTCTGAGCTATAGTCTCGTAAGGTAATTGCGCACAAGACAACAGGTGAATTTTACCTTTTTGGTGAAATTTTGAAGCTCTTAGTGTTCAAACATGGCCTCTACCTCCTCTGATGTCAAAAGCTTGTTTGAGATCAAGAGATTTGAAGGTAATGGTTTCGATTTGTGGAAAGAGAGAATGTTGGGCATCCTCTTTCTTAAAGATTGTGAAGGGGCTCTTGAGGAAGTCAAGCCCGAAGATATGACAGATGCAGCATGGATGAACCTAAACAAAAAGGCCATCACTTACATCAAGATGGCTGTGTCAGATGAAATCTTAGTGGATTTGAAAGGCCTTACAACTGGTTTTGAGGTATGGGAGAAGCTGAAAGCCACTTATGAAAATACCACGCCTGTAAATCAAGTGCATCTTATGCGTAAGCTAGTGTGTATGCAGCTTGATGAGTCAAAAAGTGCGGCTGAGCACTTATCTTTGTTTACAGGTACTCTTTCACAATTGAAGGACTCTGGATTACCTCCATTTGATGATAAGCTTAAGGCCATCTTCTTGTTGATGACCTTACCTGATTCGTGGGAAACATTGGTTGTTTCACTTTCGAATAGCCCCAGTCTTACCTTTGATGGTGTAAGGGGTTCTATTTTGAATGAGGAAATCAGGAGGAAAGCTAGTGGAGAGGGCAGTGGTTCAGCCAATGTGGCTAGAGGAAGAACAGAAAAGAAAAGTGGAAATGTACAGAGGAACAGGAGCAAAAGCAAAGGCAAGGCTGAAGTGACTTGTTATCAATGTGGTAGGAAAGGTCACAAGAAGCCTGATTGCAGATTTTATAAAGCTGAACTAGAAAGAAAGAAGAACACAGGTGACAGGAAGAAAAAGGACACCAAGAATGAAGCACATGATACCTCAAAGGACAAAGACAAAGAGAAGGCCAATGTGGCCTCTAGTGTCATCATTGAGGAGCTATCAGATGCAGAAGATATACTTTGTGCTACTATGGCAGAAGAGCATGTTGAAATTTTTGATGCTTCTATTAATATTCATGCACAAGACATGCAAATCACAAAGAGGGATTTGATTGATGCCTTGCTTACTGTGAATGATGCTTTGTCACAAACATGGATTGTAGATTCAGGTGCATCGTTTCATGTAACTCCTATTAAGGAGTGTTTCACTACCTTTCATGCAGGAAGCCATGGACATGTATATCTTGGAAATAACCATGCTTGTTCTATTGAAGGTATTGGCACAGTGCATCTCACAGTGGATGGTACCAATGAGCTGGTTTTGCATGATGTAAGGTATGTACCAAGCATCAAGAAAAGCTTATTGTCTGTTGGGCAAATGGATATGCATGGATATAGTACCCTCTTTGAGAAGGGGTCATGGAAGCTTATCAAAGGCTCTAGGCTGATTGTTAAAGGTACAAAGAAAGGGACTCTTTATTGCTTGCATGGTAAAGCATTGTTGGGCAAGTTTATTGCTTTGGCTGAAATCCATTCACATATGGAATTATGGCATAAAAGGCTTGGCCACATGAGCCAAAAAGGTCTTGATAAACTATGTAATTTGGACAAGTTTGATGCTAAAGGCTCAAAACTTGATTTTTGTAATGAATGCCAATATGGTAAGCAAGTAAAGAATTCCTACTACTCTGGTGTCTCTCGTAAGTCTAATGTGCTTGATCTTGTTCATTCTGATGTTTGTAGCATGCCCATAAAGTCTATGGGGGGTGCTCTTTACTTTGTTTCTTTTGTTGATGATTACTCTAGGAAGCTTTGGGTATATTTGTTAAAATCTAAAGATGAAGCCTTTGCTGCATTTAAGAAATTTCATGCATTTGTGACCACTCAAACAGGTAGAAAGCTGAAATGCTTACGTACAGATAATGGGGGTGAGTTTACAAGTGCTGAATTCAATAGATTTTGTGAAAATCTTGGTATTAAGAGGGAGCTAACAGTCCCATACAGCCCCTCTTCCAACGGTGTGGCTGAAAGGTATAATAGGACTTTATGTGAGAGGGTGAGATGCATGCTGTCCACAGCTAATCTCCCTCATGGATTTTGGGGAGAGGCTTTGAAAACTGCAGTTCATGTTTGCAATCGATCCCCTCATATGTCCTTAAAAGGTGGCATTCCAGAAGAGGTTTGGTATGGCAAACCAGCTTCATATGACCACCTACGCATCTTTGGTTGCGATGCTTTTGTGCATATAAGGCCTGAGTTGAGAAGCAAGTTAGATGCAAAGTCCATGAAAGGAATCTTCATGGGTTATGGAGATGAAGGTGAAATGGGCTACAGGATTTGGCTACCTCAACTCAAGAAGGTAATACGCAGCCGAGATGTTGTATTTAATGAGGCAAGGCTGCTCAAAAATAATTGTGCCTCTAAAGATGACCATAAAAGAGTCAAATTTCAGCATGTACAGCCACCAATTAAATCTGATATGAACCCTCGGGATGCACCACATATGGCTGGAAATGACAATGAGCCCGTGGTTATTGAGCCAGATGATGCTGGACAGCAAAATGATGATCCTGAAGGGCATATGCAGCCACCTATTCATGCTGAAAACAGGGCTGGAAATAATGTGCAACAGCCCATTAACAATGGACATGTTGATATACCTCCTGATGTAGATCCATTGCCAGATAATGTGGATCATTGGGTAAGAAGATCTACACGTGCTAGGAGGCCAATGAACAGATATGATCCCTCTATACATTACATTATGTTATCAGATGAGGGTGAGCCTCTTACTTATAAAGAGGCAAAGCTATGTGAGCACAAGAAGAAGTGGGAGTTAGCCATGCAGGAAGAGATAAAGGCCTTGCATGCAAATGATACTTGGGATTTGGTTGAGTTACCCAAAGGAAGGAAAGCCATTCCAAACAAGTGGGTGTACAAAATCAAAACTGTTGATGGCAAACCCAAGTATAAGGCAAGGCTGGTTGCTAAGGGATATGCCCAAAAAGAGGGCATTGATTTCCAAGAAGTGTTCTCTCCAGTGGTGAAAATGACCACTTTACGTGTGTTGTTTGCTCTCACAGCTGCCTTGGATTTGGAATTATTCCAAATGGATGTTAAAACAGCCTTTTTGCATGGTGATTTAGATGAAGAGCTGTACATGAAACAGCCAGAAGGATATGCCATTCCTGGAAAAGAGCATCTGGTATGCAAACTGAAAAGGAGCTTGTATGGGCTGAAACAGGCCCCTAGACAATGGTATAAGAAGTTTGATGCATTTATGCTCAAACATGGGTTTAAAAGAAGCCATGCAGATCATTGTTTGTACACGAAAAAGGATGAAGATGGCAGCCCAATTATTCTTGTACTGTATGTAGATGATATGCTGCTGGCTGGGAAGAAAAAGAGCACTCTGAATGCTCTAAAACAGCAGCTGAACTCTGCATTCTCAATGAAAGACCTTGGGGAAGCTGAGCATATTCTTGGTATGCGTATAAAAAGGGATAGACAGCAGCATACTTTGCAGGTATCCCAAGAAAAGTACATTGAAAAAGTGCTGGACAGATTTAATGTGGCTGATGCTAAGCCTCTTGGAGTGCCATTGCAGCCACATGTTAAGCTTTCCAAGGATGACTGTCCCAAAAATGATGATGCAGCCAGTTACATGAAGAGTGTTCCATATGCATCAGCTTGTGGTTCACTTATGTATGCTATGGTTGCCACTCGGCCAGACATTGCTCATGCAGTGGGAGTTGTTAGCAGGTTCATGGCTAATCCTGGTAGAGCTCATTGGGAGGCAGTCAAATCTATCTTGAGATATTTGAAAGGGACCAAAAGTAAATGCTTATGTTATGGAAAGGGTCCATTGGAGTTAAAAGGATTTTGTGATTCAGACATGGCAGGTGATGTGGACACACGCAAGTCCACAAGTGGCTATGTATACATCTGTTGCTCTAGCACAATGGTGAGAACCACGTTAAGAAGCTTCACCTCCTTAATGTCAATCCGAGGGAGAGGTAGGAGTGATATGAAGATCGTGAACGTGAGATGAAGTGAGAGTGAAGGTGAGAAGCACAAAGATGCACACACACATACACACACACAATGAAGAGACAAGCAAGACACAATGGAAGGTGGGAAAATAGCTCTATTACTCAAGAACACTCTTACAAGCTCAAACTAGCTCTAAGCTCACACTAACCAAAATGAACCAACCTCAAAAATGAGCTCTCTAGCTCTTTTTATAGTTTCTAGACTAGTTTTGACCGGTTTCACATCTAGTGACCGGCCTAGTTAAAAAATAGGTCCTAGAGGCTATTTGGAAGGGTAAACGATGTCTAAAAATAACGAAAATTGGTACGAGCATTCTACCTAAGCTCCTCAAGCTCGAGGACTCCTCGGCTTGCACAAAATGGAGCTATGAATTACAAAATGAGGTTTTGTTTATATTACATATGTTACAAGAGTGATGAAGATCACTGTTGGATGTTTGAAGAGATAATAAAAACAAAATAATCCGACTGGCTCCCTGCTCCGTCTTTACATGCTTCCGCGTCGTCTGTGCCTCTGACTGCTTCCAACACCCCCCTCCCTCTCGCTTCTGTCGTCCTCGACAGAACCTTGTTGTGAGGTCTGCCGGATGTAAGTCTGTAGGAGGTCTTGAGCGAGGGTGTGCTCTGATACACGAATACCTCGGGTTAGATCAGCCTCGAGTTTCTCCCAGTCTATCGGTTGCGGTTCGTCGGGTGGCGGGAGTTGATAATGCGTGGAATAAACCATTCGCTCACAGGCAAAAAGTTGCAATAAATGTGTGGGCCTGCTGATGAATACCTCGGAATGGTATTCCCAAAACCCGGTGGTGAACATCTCTTCAAAGGTTTGTTTGTAACATGCCGGTAGATATTTGATCCTGCAGTGCCAGGCATAACACACCCGTAGCGATGGCGTTGTGCTCATATCATAGACTAAATCAAAGTTGCCATGCTCAAAGCCCGGGGTGTTAACATGGGGAGCCTTGATACGTCGGAAGACTTTAAAGACCATCTGCATCATGTCAAAGATTTTGACAGTCATGTGCGCGGCAATATCATCCATGTGTTTTAATCGAGGGAGCCAGTGGCGGATCGTCGCCATCATGTAGCCTACTGTGGGTAACTCGATTGGTGGCTTGAAGTAGGGATAGTTCAACCAGTCTTGGCACTGCTTATTGTTTTGTACCTTAATAGCGAATGCAGTCCAAGAGCGGCGTCGTGGTACTGGTCCCCAGCACGGATTAAATTTTAAATGAAGCGGCGCTTTTACCCACGTGCTCATCATCTCTGGATAATTTTGCAGTAAATCTTTGCGCCAGTCTGGTTGAAGGATTTCACCTCTCTGCGCCCTTGGTGGCAAGTCCTCTGGCTCGAATTGAGTGGCATGCGTTGGTTTCATGCCGGTTTCTTTCTCTATGGTTAACTGATATTCTGCCATTAACATGAAGTATGGTTTATACTGAAGCTCATGCCCGGATATGTATCGTCGCGGGGCCATTTGAGCAAAGAATGGTGATTGTAAAATTTTCTCTTCAATTATGGCCATGGCATGTAGCTGTGCCTCTACTCTGGCCGAGTGTGTCGTTCCGAGTTCTTCTACTGTCTTCATCCACGCGGGGGTAGGTAATTCGTAGGTCATCTGGCCTTCGGCCGTGACACGTCCGCCTGGGATGGGTATCGGTTCATAAGCCTCTTCGAAGGTTTCCTCCACCGGGATAGTGACGGTTTCTTCCTCAGCTGGTAGCTCAGGTGGGGAGTCTGGCCTTGGTGGTGCTTCATAGATGGCAATCCTAGATTCAAGATTTGTTACCTGGGCCCGGAGTGCGTTGAGTTCCTCTAAAACTTCAGGGGCAGGGTCCACAGGCGCTGGTAATTCCGCTGCTACTGGTGTTGCTGGTTCTCTGAGTCGTAGCAGTTTGTGATCTTCCTTTAACTTTTGATGTTCTTCGTTCATACGATCATAGTCCTCGAGCAATCTGACATGGTCGTCTAGCAGCATCCGCATCGACTCGGATGGGATTGCCTTGAATCTGCTCGGACTTAGTGGCTGTTCTGGATGATCTAAAGCCGCTTCCAAGTTCTCTCTGTTCTGCTCTTGGAGTCTCTGGTTCTCCTCTTTTGCTGCGGCTAAGTGTCTTCTTAGTAAGCCCATATTTCTAGTGAGCGTTGCATTGCGGACAGTCTGGGCTCTAAGTAGGTTGTCCAAATCCGCAGTGGCCTCTTTGTTTTTTTCCTCACTTTCTATTTCTAACTTGTGATAAGCCTCTTGTAACTCTTGGTATCGGCTGTTCAGTGAGGTGTTCTCAATTGATAACAAATTAAGCTGCGTTTGTAGTTCATTCGTTGTCTTCTGCAGCTGTTGATAGTTGGTGCCGAGTGATGCAAACTCATCGCGGACTTGCGTCATGCATGCGAACATGTGTTGAAATGCGGTGTCTATGGTGGGCGATAGTAGTAGTGAAGTGCTAAATGAGGATGCAGTGGTAGTAGATGCAGTGGAAATGGGGAGCGGGGTTGGGACTGTGGATGCAGTGGTGATTGTGGAAAATTGTGAAGTGCCTAAATATGAGGGTGCTGTGAGTGGAGTGGGTGGTGGTGAGGTGGGTGGTGATATGTCCATGCCATTGGACGTGTTTAATGTTGTGACTGTGAAAAGTGGTGTGATTGTGGGTGGTTGTGCAGGTGTGAAGACGGGATTTACAAATGTAGAGTAAGTTATAGGGGGAATAGTTGGAGCAGCTTGGTGAAACCGGGAAATAGGGGTTATGGTAGGTTGGGGAGGTGAGACTGGTGAGAAGGTTAGTGGGGTTAGGAAGGGGAATGGGGGTCTTAGAGGTGGGGGAAACGCTGGGAAGGATGAAGGGGTGAAGGGGTTAACATAGGGATGCAGAGGGTTGGGTGTGGGCCTGGTGGTATGAATGGGTAAGGAAGAGGTTGTGGGGAAAGCAGGTGGGTGTGCGGGTGATACAGGATGGGTTGGTGAAAGATGAGGTGAAAGAGGAGTCGAAGGGGTGGAGGTTATTTCGAGGATTGTAGTGGTATGTACAATGGTGGTACGGGTTGGCGAATCTACAAGAATGGTTTCTGCGGTTACTGAATGTTCGGGGTCGAGACGTGCCTCCCTGGCTTGTGCTGAAGACTGAGCTCCTGTTGGTACGCGAATATACTCCCCAGGTTTTGAGAGTAGTCGCACTCGGCGGGGATCAAACTGTGGTAGTTGCTTTCTTTGTAAAAACCTGAGTGCTTCATGGGAGCCTACTGATTTGACTAACTCCCTGAACCCTCTGATGTATGCGTCTTCGAATCCTCCGGAGATGAGTTCCTGTTCGATTAATGCCTGGCTCTCCTCTTCCGTTAACTTCTTCCGGGCCCAGACTTTCTCCATGGTACGATATAATTTCTTGATGGCCAGCGTGTACGCTGCGGCTTCGAAAGTCTCTTCTTCATATGTGTTGGTGTCGCCGTGTGCGTCAGTCTGTTGGCCTTGACCATCTGTCTGTCCGTCATGTGAGCCCTGGCTGGCTTCATCGTCGCCTTCCTCGTCGTCTGTTTCGGTTCTTTCTTCTTCAGAGCTCGACACAGCTTGTCCCTGTGGCAGATCTCGCGGTGTGTTAGGGTAGCTGGGTCTTTCATATTCTTGAGAAAAGAACTGTCCTTCTGAAAACTGGAACTCATTTGAGAATGCGTCAGGCATCTCAAAATCGAATGTTGTGTTTATTGGTTCTGCCTCCATGTGTGGTATTGGGAAAGAAAAGGCTTCCGCACCAATAGTTGTGGGAGCTTCTGCTGTCGTTGTGGTGGCTTCTGTGGTGGCAGCTGCCTGAGGTGCAGCGGTGCTAGTGGTGCCCTCCGTTACCACTGGTCTAGATAACCTTATGCGAATTGGTTGGACGGTGGGTGTGGTTTCTGTCGGTGATTGCTCTGGGGAGGGTTGTGGTGATGGTGACTCTGGCACTTGGAGGCAAGGAATGGTGCCTCTCATGCGCTTACCTGCCCGTGCTCGGCTGGGCTTCCTGGCTTTCTTCGTCGTTCCTTTGAATGCCTTCAGCTCTTCTCCTGTTAATGCACGTTCAATTGGCAAATCATAGGCCAAGCACATATAAACAATTCTTGTGAGCGCACAACATCCATTAAGCACTTTCTTGCGTTCCCATCTTTGTTGTGCTAAATACATTTGATCAATGATCCAGCTCGCCAGATCAACCGTTTGAGGTCCCGTACATGCCAAGTACAAACCAAACCATATTCTCTTATGTGGCATGGTAAATCTGTCCTGAGCGGGGAATGCAAAATGTTGCATGCATATCCGTAGCGGCTTTGACAGCTCAGGTGTAATTGCTGAGATCTCCTCCCACTTAGTGACATCCCCACGTTTCATAGGGTCCGGAATTAAACTTTCTCGATCTGTGGGCGTGTGGGTGCCATGAATCTTGATGGCAGCTCTGATTAAATCCTTTGAGAGGTAAAACCTTTTGTAAGGTGGATCGTCCACTAAAGAGGGCAAAATAAAAGTTCCTGGGATATCCTTATTCTCTGAGGCCCGCAACGTAGTGATTAAATAATAACACCTATAAAAGTCGGGTTTGGGCAGAGGATCACTCAAATACTCCGTGAAGCCGGCTCTGGCCCAAACGTGAGTTAAGTCCTGGGTGTTCTGTAGGGCTTCGAACTCTCTGGAGAAGAATTGGTATTTTCCCCAAGTGCGGTCATCAAACGTCAAATTGGATTCAAATATAAAATCTGCGTCCGCCAAGGGTCCTGCAAGTCCTTGAAACCAGTGAGAGTTACGGTGTATCTTTTCTGTGTAGCCCATAGGTGGGTTGTCGATCGGCATGGGCCCTGGAAATCCTTGGAATTCTGGCGGTGGAGCAGTAGGGTGGGATTCTGCTCGTAACACGTTGAGGGGCACTGCAGCTACGCTGGGGCCTGCTCCTGATGGTCCTTCGTCGGTTTGCATGATGATTGATTGCGCTAATAAGGAAGATCTGCTACAAAAGATTAACACATTAGCATGGAAATTAATTATGATCCCAATAAAGTGAGACCGCAATCCCTTTCCATAACTGATGCGTAACCCGTGTAGCCAAGTGCTGTGATGTGATGGATGTAATGCTTCTTGCCGCACTAGTGCAGGTCTCTAGACACCTACACGTTTCAGATTATGCATACATTCCTGGATGAGATTAGATTATGAGTGACGTGTGGTGATGGTGGGTGAATTTATACAAGGTTTAAAGGTTAGTGATTTATCACAAGGTTGTATGTTAGTCGGGGGGTAGTTAGACAATGGGTTAGGTGAAGACGGTTGGACAGGCTTCGGTATCCATTTCCAAAGAGTCTTTGAGTGGGTGGTGGGTTTCTGCTGAGGAACAAAAAGCGGTATCGGGTTTGGTGGTTTTGAAGGATGAAAAGGTTTCTGAGGGGTATATATTACATGGCTTGAGGGTTGAGATATAATACATTGTTTGGGTACCCAAATCTGCGTGGGTGTGGGTCTATGGGTAAGATATTTCTTGGCGATCCAAATTTGTCGAATGCTCGGACTTGTAGAAGAAGGTAGGGGGGGTGGTGGATACTGATTCTGTTTCTGCCCTGCCTTTTTCTTGTCGATCTCTGCTTGGTTGGAGTTCTTCGGTGTTTTCTGTCCTTTTGGCACCCATATTTGTCTCGTGCCGCTTGTTCTATGATGTTGATACTGCTGCCGTCTTTGCCTTATCTGGTGGTGTCGTCGATCTTGGTTCCTCTGTTGTGGTCGACTCCTTCGTGGTTGAGTTTGAGAGGTCCTTTGGACACTCTGCTTTGGAAAAGAAGGGAGATCCAACACTTGCGTGACCTGCCCATTAGGAAGTGATGCGTTCTTTAACTTTAATCTAGGCCAGTCCGCAACAAGTTTGGAAGGATGAGCACCGCAGGGTGTCGTGCTCATTTGGCCGCTGATGCAACCCACCTGACCGCTGATTGTGTCCATCTGCCCTAGCGGTTGGGTAGCTGCCTCTTCTAGTTTGCAGGAAGTCCCAGGGAAGATCTCCTGTCGTCCTTCTGATTGACAACTGTCTATAGGCAAGACCGAGTGGGTTGGTGTAGACGTAACGTGATTGATCTGATGCAAAATCTTCCGGTCTTCCATCGCATGTATTTCATAGGGTCTAGGGTTACAAACCTCAGTTGGAATGCCATTAGGGAAGTCAAGCGGTATCACTCGCTTCTGTTCTAAGGTTCCAATTTGTAAGGAGCCTTGTCTAAGATTTAGGTCCACTGAGTGATCGTATAGCCAATCTTGGCCAAGGATTAGGGGTTCTATCAGGTCGTCATCATGGCACACTAGTAGCTTCGCTGTCATGGTTACATCCTTAATGAGGATAGGAAGGTCCACCTCACCCATGCAAGGGGTTTCCATGCCTCCTAGCCCTATGAGGTATGCCTCAATTGGCCGCATTTCTATTCCTGAATCCTTATAGTGGGACCACCTAATAGCACTAGTCGCAGCACCTGAGTCAATTAAAGCCCTGAGCTCTTGGCAAGGATTACCGTGCTTTAGCTTAACTGTAATGAATGGTCTCCTGTCCACTATGCTAGGATGAGTTTGTGACTTTACCTCACACATAGCCATGGGATATCTGGGTGTTGTTTCCAGATAGTTATAATGTTCTCTCCCTAGTCCTTGTCTTCTTAACTTCATGCGCTTAATGCGTTCTATTGCTTCAGCCTGAGCTTCCGCTCGTATTCTATTTTCTTCCTCCTTACGCTTCTTTGCCAACGTGAGTCGTCTAAGCATATCCTCCGTAAGAGGTTCCTGATATAACCTGACTCTACAGCCACTAATATAATTAGGCATTATGTTTCCTTCTAAGGTGGCTAACTGTACTGCTCCACTTGTTGAGAGTCTGTTAATGATCATAGGTCCATAACCTCGCTTTTCTAACTTACGTGCGTTTTGCTTTAGCGTATATACTAGAACTAAATCTCCTTCTTTTAAACCTTTATCTTTCACATGTGCATCAAAATACGCTTTCTGTCGCTTCTTCGCTGCATATATTCCTGCTGCTGCCTTTAGCCTGGTTTCTCCTAATCGTTCCAAGTCCATTATTCTTGTTGATAATTCATGGCCGGTCCACTGATGTTCTTGTGCAACCTTAAGGGTCGGTATCAAGAAGTCCAAAGGAAGCACAGCATTCTGACCAAAAACCATCTGAAAGGGAGTTGCATTGAGTACGGTCTTGTAGGCCACTCGATATGCCCAAACAGCGTGGTGTAACTGTTTGTCCCAATCTGAACGTTTGTTGTTCACGAGTTTCGTCAGTACATTACAAAGGATCTTATTAGTGCTTTCAGCCTGACCATTGGCCTGAGGATGATATGGTGCAGATTTCTTGTGGATCACCATAAAATCCTGTAACAAGTATTCAATGACTTGGTTTAGAAAGTGAGTGCCTCGATCGCTCACTAACTCTATAGGCAATCCATATCTTGTAAAGACATTTTCAAATAAGAATTTTGTAGTTGTGTGTGCATCATTCTTTTTCGTGGCTTTTGCCTCTACCCATTTCGTAAGATAATCTGTGGCAACAATAATGTATTCCGCATGTGTACCTTTTGCAGGGGGGTTAATGGGTCCTACAAAGTCTATACCCCACTTAGAAAATGCACGTCCGCCCATCATGGGTTTCAATGGCATTTCATCTTTGCGAGTAGGGAACTGAGTTCTTTGGCACACATCACACCTCTTGACATAGGTATGAGCATCCATGTGAAGAGTGGGCCACCATAATCCTGCAAAGAGGATGGCTTTGACTATCCTATCTGGTCCAAAATGACCTCCTGCAACACCTTGGTGTGCAGTCTCTAGTATGCTCAGATAATCGCTTTCATGAACACATTGTCTTAGATATCCATCTCGTCCTCTTTTGTATAGATTATCGCCAATAAGTGAATAATCTTGAGCTTCCTGCTCTAGACTGCGTTGTCGAGCTAAGGTCATGCCTTGAGGGAAGGTTTTCGTCCTCAAGTATGTCACTAAAGGTTCACTCCAGTCTGGTGTGAGAGACACGTGATATAATGTAGCATGCTCTACTGGTGGTCTTTCACAACAAACATGGCATTCTTTACACAGCTTGTAGACGTCTGCTTCCATTGAAGGCCAATATACTCCTAGTCTATGCAGAGTCTGTAATGTTCGATGTTTCGAATGGTGTTGCTTTAGGGCACCTACGTGTGCTAATTGCAACCAATTTGCATGTTCTGATTCATCGACACAACAAGCAAGAATCTTTTGATTATCCTGTTTATATATGCTTCCTGCTAAGATTTGGTATCTCTGAGATTTGGTAATCTCTCCTTCTTTGATCTTTAACCTAGGATTCTTGGGTCCATAAGTGAGAATAGGGACTATAGGCTTAGCCCATTCTGGTGCTATCTCAAGATTAAACAAATATGCATCTGGTAGATCATCCATTACTCCCTGAGGAGCTTCTCCTGATGTTAATCTTGAAAGGTGGTCAGCTCTAAGATGTGTCTTTCCTTTCCTCACTACCACTTCAAAATCGTACTCCATGAGTAATAGAAACCAACGTATCAATCGTCCCGTGTTACATGGTTTGTTGACTAGGTACAATAGGGCTTGATGATCTGTAAAGAACTTGAATTTGTTGGCCAGTAAGTAATGTCTAAACTTCTTTACTGCGTAGATCATCCCTAGTCCTTCTCGTTCCGTCGTGGTGTAATTTCTTTCTGCTGCGTTCAATTGTCTGCTCGCGTAAGCTATGGGGAGATCTATGTTACCTTCACTCGTGGGTTGTGCTAACACACATCCTATGGCGTAATTGGATGCATCCACATGTACATGGAATGGCTTACTCCAATCTGGGGTAGTCAATATAGGTGCTGAGCACAAACGTCGTTTAAGTTCATTAAATGAATTTTCACAATCCTCTGTCCATTCGAAATTAGTTAAAAGAGAGTACAATGGCTTGGCTATGATTGCATACATGTGTATGAATCTCCTATAATATCCGCAATGGCCCATAAATGCCTGTACCTCTTTCACATTAGTTGGTCTAGGTAATTCTGCAATTACCTTCACCTTTTCTTCATCCGTAGAGATTCCATTTTTTGACACAATGTGTCCTAGAATTTTGCCTTGCCTGACCATGAAAACGCATTTTTCTGGGTTTAAGCAAACCTGATATTCTCGACATTTGTCAAATATTTGCCTTAACTCTGGGATATGTGTCTGTCTTACATTAGAATGAGCACATATGTCATCGACATAAACTTCCAAATTCTTGCGTAAGAATTCCTTAAAAACATGACACATTAGTCGCTGGAAAGTTGCGGGTGCATTTGTTAAGCCAAATGGCATTACACGAAATGCAAATATACCCCATTCAGTGGCAAAAGCCGTCTTGTGTTGATCTTCTGGAGCAATGGCTACTTGATTGTAGCCTGAAAATCCATCAAGAAAGCTGTAAACTTCCTTGCCCGCGACTCTTTCCAATAGATGTTCTGTGATAGGAAGAGGATAACTGTCTCTAATTGTGGTGGCATTAACTTTTTTAAGGTTAATACACACACGCAATTTTCCATTCTTCTTGGGCACTACCACAATGGGGGATACCCATTCGGTATGCTCAATTTCGTAAATGAATCCTGCTTCTATCAGCCGATCTATCTCCTCTTTAATCTTCGCAGCATAGTTATCATTGTACGTGTATGGTTTTTGTTTCGTAGGTTTTGCATCTGGAGTCATAGGGATTCTATGAGAGCATATATCTGGATCTACTCCTTTCAGGTCTTTGTAACTCCAAGCAAACACATCTCTATATTCGCGCAATAGGGCAACTAGCTCTTCTTCTTCGTCAGCTGTCAAATCATGCCCTATGTATGTACATTTTTCTTCTTCTCCTTCTATGGCTACTATTATTTTCTTGGTTTTCTCTCGGTTATCATATACTTGTCCGTCATTCGCCTTTCTATTGGGCATTCGTACCATTATTCTTCTATCTTCGATTTCATATTTCTTGAAATTCTCCGGTACTTCAAATAAAGATTCTTCTTTTTCTGTCATGGTTTCTTTCTTCTTTCTTTTTTTGCCTTCACTCTTAGTAGTCACTTCAGTGGCTAATCTCACGTCATTCGTAACTTCTTCCTGTCTCTGAGGGTGAGTCTCTACTTCGTAAAAATATTCTTCCTCTGATGCAAAGGGTGGGTCCATGATAATTGATTCTAAATCAAAATCGTTTGCATCCTCAAATGCATCAGTGTTATGTTCACACTCTTCTAAAATTGCATCGCCCATGATTGGCTCTATCGTGAAAACTGAAATGTCATAGCCATCCTCATCACAGTGGGGTGTCCATTGTTCTTCATTGATGGCTACATCCATGGTTGCTAGGATTTCTGCCCAACCATGGGGTTCAAACTCTTCGTCAGGGAATACTACAGGTGCGTAAGCTGGATCTTGAAGGGTTCGTTGATGTTGTTCTGCACCTAAGGTCCTTGCTTCTAATCTTTCTTCCTCTTGTTTTGCAACTTTACACATCCATAAATGAGTATCCTCATGCAACCAAGAAGGATCTGATTCTAATGAGTGCACGGATTCCGTCTCTACTGGTGTCTTATGGATGGTATTCCATTGTATTGGGGGTACGTCTCTATGTGAATAGTCTTTAAGATTGACCTTAGTAGTCACTCCTAAATGTTGCAAGTACAACGAATTAGTTCCCCAATCTTGTACAATTTGCAACTGACGCATGAATGGTCGTCCCAATATCATCTCATATGCATGGTTTTTACTGAATTCACAAATGGCAAAGGTATGCTCAAATTCTACACCACACGTGGTGAGAGATATTCCTTCTAGTAAGCCCAATGGTTTCTCTATGTGCCCGTCAGCCATTTGTAGCTTCATCCTGGTAGGTTTGAGTGCTGGCTTACCCCAACGTTTCCATAAAGCGGTGGTAGCAATGGCTACTCCGGCTCCTGAATCTAAGATGGCTTTCGTGGTGTAGCCCTGATGGGTTATCGGAAGATAAGTGTTACCTTCCTCTCCTTCGCTTACATCTCCGATCTTTTCCACTGGTATCTCTGGTACCTTATTATGTGATCCTATTTGTGAGGGAGTAGTAGTAAGCTCGGGGAATTGATTTGCTACATGTTTCCACAATTCTGGTTTTACCTTTAACAACTCCTCTAGAGTGAGGTTACACTGTACCTTAGTGTTCTTGATCACTTCCGTGTTCCTAGGGATCACTGATTCTTCATTCCTCACTATTATCGTGGGTGCTCTCATATTAATAGACTTTGCTTCCCAAGGTCCGGTGAACTGGGGTAATTCTTGTAAAGAATTAGATTCAAAGCCTGTGTGTTCACTCAGTTGTTCTTCCTCTACATCATCATATATAGAGGGAATGTCTTGGGGGAATTGCTCCTGCAAATCATCTATTTCTTGAATAGGAGGATGAGTTCCTTGTTCTTTTCTCCATTTCTCTTCTTGGATCTCTCTCAAAAATTCATGAGAGTGCCTATGTATAGAAGACAAATTGTCTTGACTTTCTGTATTGGGTACTTGAGACAGGGATGGTGCATTCCTTTCCTGTGTCTCTGGGACAATAGGGTTCCTATGCTGATCCTTTTTCTCTTTGCTTTCAATCAAATATTCTAGCCTCTCCATTAGTCCTTGGAAGTGTAACTCCGGTTTTGCCATGTTAGTCCAATTAAGATATCTAGAGGCTTCGAACAAAGCTTGTGCTAATTCTACCATCTTCATGCAAAGTTTAGTTCTCTCAATTTCTAGATCAGCTCGAGGGTAGTTCTTACTCATTTCGGCTACTTGAGGTCCCTCTTTTAATCTAGCCTCATATGCACGAAACATCATGTCTAGATTTTCTGGTATGGGTTCCGCTAAAACTGATCCTGATTCCTGAGCTGGATTCTCTTGATTTAAGTCTTGTGAAGTCAATTCTTGGATTTTGGCTCTAGATTCCTTTAAACTTCCTTCCAACTCAGTTATCTTTTTACTCCATTTTCTCTTAATTCTTTCTCTAGAATCTTTCCAAGATTTTGTCTTTTTACTGCTAGATTCTGCAACTTCACTGGTTCCGGTTACTTTCTCTTGATTAAGCTGTTGGTTTTGTAAGAGCGCCTGGGCTCTGGTGATAGCTTGGATAGGCACATATGTAGGGTTGGATCCATCTGCGTTATTCACAATACCTATCACGTTGATCGGTGTCACATTCGAAGCATTAACTGGGTTCTTAGGACAATCTTTGATTATGTGCTCTTTGCCACAATCGGCACAAAAGCCTTGGATGTTATAGTACTGTGATTGCCCTGCTATGGGAGGATGTGGACAATCCTTTATAAAATGATCTCCTTGGCACCTAAAGCATGGTCCTCTAGGGCCCTGTGGTCTCTGTTGTCTCAATTGGGGCCGTGGATTTGGGTTTGTGTACATCACATGAGCGTAGTCAGGCTCCCAACTAGGTTCCACTGGTGGACTATCATAATGATATGTCTCCACATGTTCTGGTGACTCCGTGTAATATGCGGGTGGACTATCTACATGCGTAGAGTCAAAACTGTTTGAGTGTGGGTCACTCTCTGTGATCAAAGGTGAAGAAGGCACTAAGGCCCTACTTAGGTTTTCTTCTGCAACAGCATATTTGACTGGGATGACATTTGCTAGTGGTGGTGGCTGCTGAGCTAAGACAGGTTGAGGTCTCTGTTGAGCCTGGTATGGGTAGTTCTGAGGAGGCCTAAAGTAATAAGGCTGAGCATTGTAATGGCCTTGATACCTACCTGGCTGCTGGTATGCTTGCGGGTAGTTCTGTCTTACGGTCTGTTTGTTGTATGGGCAGTCCTGAGCCGTATGATTCGTGTATCTTCTTTCAATTGTACAGTATTGGCCACTAGGATTGGCTTGAGGTGGTGGTGCATTGGGACACACATTTTCCATATGATCACCGCCACAGGTGTAACAACGCTTGTTTGGAAGCCCCCTAGGTTTACTAGAAACTCCTAGTTTCTGGGCCACTTTCTCTGCTAGGTCCTCTATCGAGCTAGACAATTTCGTGGATGCTAGAGATGAACAGTCTGAGTCCTTATAGACCTTTGAGAGTTCCAACTCGTCTCCTAAGTTGTCCTCAATGTCTATGCAAATTCTTACACATTGCTCTAGCGTTCTGGGTTCTTTTAGGTACACATAGGAGCGTAGTTTAGCGCTCAACAAGCCATCTAGGAACAGTGACACTTGCTTGGCTTGTGAGGGTAGCTCTTGCATTGGACATCGTTCAACATACTGTCTAAACCTACGTCCTGCGAGTCTAACTGTTTCCTGAGGGGTCTGTTTAAAGCTATGAATCAACGAAGACGTGTCATGTCTAATCCCACTTTTAGAGAATTCAGTGATGAATGACTCTAAAAAGTGATGGATGTCCCTAAATTGCCTTTGTTGCAAAGGTTGGAACCAAGTTAAAGCGGTATTCTTTAACGTTAGTCCAAATGCGTTGTATTGTGTAAACATGTCTTCGACTTGTTCTGCTCTTAGTACTTGCTTGAATTCTGCGACATGATCATAGGGATCTCCTGTCCCATCAAAATAATTTTTCATGGATTTCACTAACTGTGTGGGTCTCAACATTCTTGTGTGTTCACGTGGTCTAGGTAGAGGAAAATCAGCTCTACCACCTGGTATTCCATGATCTCTTTGTCTATCCGTGGTTGTTCTATCTCTTCCTACGGGGTGAGTGAAGCTTACTTCGGGTCTTTCTTTATTCTTTTCTCTTTGATTTCCAAAGGCTGATGATGTTCCAGCCCCTTGTTGACTTGTATTCATGTTCATTCTAGATGGAGGGAATACCAATTCACCTCTCCATGTGTATGTGTTTCTAGCGTGGTCAGGCACCACAAAGACTCTTTCTGATGTCTCGTCCAGGTATACGACCTTTCCAGGTGTATCCGGGTCCTTGAACTCATAGATTGTGATGATACCTACCTCACTAGGATGTTCCTTTCTGTACCTCCAAAAGGCTTCATCGGTCTCTTTATTTACCAACAACTCGATGCTCCTGTTGTCCTGAGGGATCCATTCTGGGATGAGTACTCTTGTTAATACGGATTTCCCTCTAGGAGTTCTAGGTTCTTCTAACGGTTCTTTTCCTTGAAATTTCGCTTCCGTCTCTAATTGAATTGTGCCAAATTCATTAGTATCGTTTGGCTGTGTACTTAGGATGTACATGGTTCCTTCTTTGTCTATATAAGCGTCCTTCTCAAATTTCACCACTGGTCTTTCCAATCCGATGGGTGTATCAGGGTTGTGCAGTTGCACTACTTGCCTCTGCAAACCATCCTCATAGATGTGAGCACCTAATCGGTTGGTTCGGAGAAACTCTAATTGCGTTCTATAGGGTCCTTCTGGTTTTTCTAAGTATGCAACATTTGACCCTCCTTCTGGTCTTTCTGTGCTAAATGCCATTTCTGATTCGCTAGTATCTGAGCTCTCGTTGGGGTAATTACTATTCAATTGCTGAGCCCACGATCGAGCAGTAGTCCTTACACTCGCCTCTGATGATCTAAGGCTTCGTCTGTCTGACTTACCTATATGTTTGCCCGATCTAAGGTTCATTAATTTCCTTCCTTGCTCACTCAATTACACACTTAGATCGTCAATGGCTCTTTGTGATTAATACTTGGTTCTTTTTAATTTTCTCTGGATCCTTGTCTTAATTTATGCGTCAGGAATTCGACTTTCGTTATGATTTTGAGTTATCGTTCCGTCAGACTTATGTTCTTTTCTTTAGGTTTTCGCGTCACACACACCTTTACTTTAAGTCTTAAACTTGATAGAATTAGGTATCTTGAACTTGAGGCGTTCCTATCGTCGTTAATCCACAACTACCGTTTAGCCTAAGCTAAGAATTGACTGAGGGGGTTGAGTAATCTTCCAACCTCGAGTCGGCTTTTCTGGTTGCTCTGATGCCCTGTTGCCCAAGAAGCCGCGCTTCCCAAGCTCTGATGTCTTCACTGCCTTGCTTGCTTGCCTTTGATTGCCTTTGCTAGACCTGGAAAATTCCAATATTAGACCAATTCACAGGATGATCAAACACTTGAGTATATACACCTTTTAAGTCCCTTCCTCTTTTTGCCCAAATTTTCAATGTGTACCCCCTGGCTTTCTAGTCCCAAACTGAGTGAACCTCAAAATAGCTTATCCAAAATTAGATGTATTCTTTATGAAAAAAACAGTTGAGGTCACGTAGTACTTGTCACGAGCTTTCTAACGAGCTATTAAGCTCAAAAAACGGACTTCGGATGAAAAAGTTATGAGCGTTCAGGCCCTGGGGGGTAAAAACTGACAATCAGATTTTCCTTCAAATATAGGCTAAGGGGTCTCTTATGAGTCTAATGGTCCAAAAATTTCTCAAAAATTCCCTCAAAGTTGGTCAAAAATTGAAGTCCAAAATTTGCGATGGGGGTGGGCAATCGCGATGGTCTGGGACCGTCGCGATGGTCCAAGCGAACCGTCGCGATGGCGTGGAATTTGGACAATCGCGATGGCCCGAAAAGGCGAACCGTCGCGATGGCTCGAAGTGAACGATCGCGATGGCGTGAGGTCGAACCGTCGCGATGGTCCAAAAAATCGAACCGTCGCGATGGCGTGATCGGGCGGACAATCGCGATGGCGCGGTCAACGGTCAACGGTGGACAATCGCGATGGTCCGAAGTGAACCGTCGCGATGGTCCGCGATGCGATGGCTTCAGCCAATCGCGATGGTCCGATTTTGGGCTGTCGCGATGGTCCAAAAGTTGAACCGTCGCGATGGTCTATCGTGACACGTGGCACTGTCGTGGCGATGGCCTAAGCCAATCGCGATGGTCCGGGGTCAAATGAACCGTCGCGATGGTCCAAGTGGACCGTCGCGATGGCTCAAGTGAACCGTCGCGATGGTCCGAAAAAGCGAACCGTCGCGATGGTCCGGCCGAGCCGTCGCGATGGCGTGAGCCTATCGCGATGGTGCGACACAATCGCGATGGTCCGAGCCAATCGCGATGGTCCACCAAATGACGAATTTTTGAAATGCAACTATGGTGCCGTGTGTGCGCAAGGATCGCCTACCTCGTGGTGTGGTCGCCTACCTCAAAATCCGAACTTGGCGGACCATCGCGATGGTCCGACACAGTCGGAAATTTCTGACAGAATGTACATTTTTTACCTTTTGGAAGCTTTCCTGATGCTCTGAAGCTCTGTACCTGCAAGAAAACTCAAGAAAACACAAGTGCATACAAGCGCAAAAACTCTCTCTCGCTCTCTCGCATGCACAAATGAGGGGAAATGAGGTGAATGGGTGGATATGGTAAATTTTCTGATTTTTTTGGAGATGAAGATGATGATGCGATGATGAAGATGGAGTGTGGGGGAAGTGAAAAACACTAAAAACTAAGTAAAAACAACCACAAAAACTGAAATTTTTACCTTCCAACGCCACTTCTTGCTATACTCTTACCATCACACATTCGTCCTAGACTCGATCCCCGGCAACGGCGCCAAATTTGGTGTTGCTCTAGCACAATGGTGAGAACCACGTTAAGAAGCTTCACCTCCTTAATGTCAATCCGAGGGAGAGGTAGGAGTGATATGAAGATCGTGAACGTGAGATGAAGTGAGAGTGAAGGTGAGAAGCACAAAGATGCACACACACATACACACACACAATGAAGAGACAAGCAAGACACAATGGAAGGTGGGAAAATAGCTCTATTACTCAAGAACACTCTTACAAGCTCAAACTAGCTCTAAGCTCACACTAACCAAAATGAACCAACCTCAAAAATGAGCTCTCTAGCTCTTTTTATAGTTTCTAGACTAGTTTTGACCGGTTTCACATCTAGTGACCGGCCTAGTTAAAAAATAGGTCCTAGAGGCTATTTGGAAGGGTAAACGATGTCTAAAAATAACGAAAATTGGTACGAGCATTCTACCTAAGCTCCTCAAGCTCGAGGACTCCTCGGCTTGCACAAAATGGAGCTATGAATTACAAAATGAGGTTTTGTTTATATTACATATGTTACAAGAGTGATGAAGATCACTGTTGGATGTTTGAAGAGATAATAAAAACAAAATAATCCGACTGGCTCCCTGCTCCGTCTTTACATGCTTCCGCGTCGTCTGTGCCTCTGACTGCTTCCAACAACATCCTTGCAGGTGGAGCTATTTCATGGTGCTCTAGACTTCAGAGGATAGTTGCACTATCTACTACAGAGGCTGAATATATTTCAGCCACAGAGGCTTCCAAAGAAGCCATTTGGTTAGCTCGGCTCTGCAGTGAGTTTGGGATGCTTGAAAAGGCACCTCTTCTTGGATGCGATAGCCAGAGTGCCATATGTTTGGCAAAGAATGCCATGTTTCATGCTCGCACAAAGCATATTGATGTGAGATATCACTTCATCAGAGAGGTGTTAGAGGATGGCCTGATCACTTTGATCAAGGTCAATACTTCACAGAATCCTGCAGATGCTCTCACGAAGTGTCTACCCAAGGCACAACATCAGCTATGTATACAGATGGTGGGAGTTACTTAGCTTAAAGGAGCCTCCTTGGTCCTTTAAGTGGGAGGTTGTTGGGGATAAAGGCCCCAAGGACTCTCCTTTTGTATATTTTGACCCTTCCATGTGAAAGCTCTCTTCGAGAGCTTTCCAGACATATTTTTGTTGTATTTTTTGGACCCCAAATTGGGGAGTTATAGGCATTTACATTATTTTTATGACTTTTGGTCATTGGCCATGTGTGAACATGCCCAAATGACCTAAAAGTCACTTATCAATAAGACTTGGTCCCAAATCTCTTATAACTTGATTGGGACTTCTTCAACTTCAGCTTCTCCATCTTCTTCTCCAAATTTCTGCGCAGGTTTCTCTCTCTACTTTCTCTCTCCTCACGCAGCAGCCCACTCCCTTGGTGTTTGGAGCAACCGAGCACACCACGACGTAGCTCTCCGCGGCCTCTTTCATCTTCTACACCAGTCCTTCACTTGCTTCACGCTTCTCTGGTGCACACCTTGCACCAAGCTTCCACCAAGCTGAGGAATGGATACCTTCGGCGCGCACACACAACAGACCTTGGGACCTTGGAGTCTCCCTTCCTGGCACACCTCCTTCGCCACACTTCTTGCACTCTTCCCTTTCACTTCCTTGGGGTCGTCGCACACCAGTCACTCCCCACTTCTTCTCCTGCTCTCCCTTTTTGTATCCCCAAGAATAGCCTTTTGTCTCTTTTTGTTGAGTGCGTCGGTTCCGTGCACTCTAACTGTAATGCAATCTTGGTGCCCTTTCAGTGTCCCAAGATTGCCTTTTGAACTGGTCACCAACGACTCACTCTTTGTCCTGTAGTGACTTTAGAAAAAATTTTGATTGGGCCGCCCTATTTCCACCTTTGTGTTCACGGCCGCTTCCATACCTTCACTTTTCCTTTTACTTCTTTACTTTTTCACCTAAGATTTTAAATTCACCCTTTGAACCTTAAGAGAAAAAATACTTTGCACCCTTAGTTTCAACCGGTTAGGGCTCAACAAATGCTATGGTGGAAAAGTAGACATGGAAGTATATTCAAACATTAAGATCTGATGGAGGAGGTGAATACATGCCAAATGAGTAGCTTTCTAAAAATTCATGGAATTTGATGATAATTTTCATGAAAGTACACACCACAACAAAAATGGCATTGTTGAATGCAAAAACACACATATTCCAGAAATAGAAAGAGCCTTGATGGCTGAGAAGAATATGGCTCATTGTTATTGGGCAAAAGTTGTGCACATTGTTGTATACATCATGAATAGAACTCCAACTATTGGTGTACATCAAGTTACACCTAAACAGAAGTTTATGGGTAAAAAGCCAAACTTATCACATATGAAAGTATTTGGCTGTATTGCATATTTACATGTCCAAAACGAGTTGAGGATGAAGCTTGATCCAAAACCAAAAAAATGTATCTTCATTAGATACTCCCTTGAGAAAAAGGGATATAAATGTTATAACCCACTCACACAACAGGTGAAGGTAAAACAGAGATGTGGTGTTTGATGAAATGTCAAGCTTCTATGCAGATGCCAAAGAAGGACATTATATTGATGCAAATGACAAAGGAAATACTGAAAAAGCAAGTCCACAATCTCATGTTTGGAGTGGACCTGATGCATCACCAAGCAATAGTTCCAACTCAAATCCATGGAGTGGAAGATTGCGTGAAAATTTCAGTCCTGCAAATTCATCAATTACATCGAAGAAAGGTAAAGAAAAGCTTTTGGCTAGTAGTAAAACATCTACGTGTTTGGAAGACGTTGATTGAGATTCAAGTGGTTTAGAAAAGAGCCTTGATGAGGAACTTGGATTGCCCTCTGTGAAGACTCCATGAGTAAGAAAGGCACATGCAGATGATACAAGGAGAAGTGACCCAGTCCAAGAAGATCTAGGAGGATGTGAAATTCAATGCAACGATTGACGTATGACAGTTACATGGCTCATGATTGTGCTTACGTGACTAAGATAACACAAGATGCTGAGCCTTCTTGTTTTGAAGATAATTAGATTGAGAGAAAGCTATGGATGAGGAGATGGCTTCACTTAATGGAAATGAAACATGGAAGTATGTTCCATTGCTGCAAGGAAAGAAACCCATATGCTGCAAGTGGGTTTACAAGGTAACGCACAATGTTGATGGTAGCATACGTAGGTCTAAAGAAAGATTGGTAGAAAAAGGATATGCATAGACATATGGCATTGATTATGAGGAAGTGTTCAGCCTTGTAGCTAAAATTTCCATTGTCAAAGCAGTTGTTGCATTATCTATAGCAAAAGGATGGACTTTGCATCAGATGGACGTGAAGAATGCTTTCTTACATGGTGAGTTACACGAAGAAGTATACATGGATCAGTCACACAGATATGAAGATTCAAAGCACCCAGAATATGTTTACAAGTTGCAAAATGCTTTGTATGGGCTCAAACAAGCCTCTCGTGCTTGGCATGCAAGGATTGTTGATTAGTTAACCACCATTGGATTTTCTATGTGTGATGCAAATCATTCATTATATGCAAGGAAGGGTGATGATGGCATCATGATTGTGTCTATTTATGTTGATGACTTGATTGTAGGAGATCATAATGAAGAAAGCATTAGAGAGGTAAAGCAACTCCTTTATGCAAGAATATTACATGAAAAATCTTGGTGTGCTATGCTATTTTTTGAGCATTGAGTTTATATATACAAAAACATGTATATGGATGTCGCAAAGGCACTATGCCTTGAGCATGTTGCAAAAGTATGGTATGGCTTATTGTAAGCCAATCTCTATGCCATTAGATCAGAATTTGAAGTTGGATACTACATCAGGAAGCTTTGGAAAATGCTACTATGTATAGGACAATTGTGGGAAGTTTGATATATCTCACAATTACAAGGCTTGATATAAGCTACACCGTTGGACTTCAAAGTCAATTTATGCAGGTTCCTAGGAAACTGAATTCAGATGATCTCAAGCACACTCTATATTATGTGAGTGCTACTTTGGATTATGCATTGTTTTATGAAGCTGGTGCAAATTTGTAGGTTCATGGATACACCGATGTAGATTAGGCTGGTAGTATTCCGAATAGAAGATCTACTAGTGGCTTTCTATTCTCACTAATTTTTTATTACGTCAAAAAGAGTGGGTACATGAGAGCGGCTTCGAAAAGCATGCGTGAAAGTAAAAGTTGGTGAGTTTTGTAGAAAGCCTTTGCTTTTAATATCAGAAATTGCGGTCTACAATGACCCTTATTCTAACCACTACTTTTCTAACTATTTCTAACAATAGAACCTTCTATGCAAGTTTATTTACAAACTAAATTATAAATCAGATTTATTGATGTCCGCCCCAAAGTCGGATTATTGATGTCTACCCTTTCACGCCCTCATGAACCTCAGCTGCTATATCAAAAACACCAAAACACATTAATACATTAATAAATTAACACTCCAACAATGCATTGTTCAACATATTCCATAATTTATAACATGTTTTTTTTTATGGAACGGGCTTATTTTCATTCAGTGATGGAACATGTGATTGGCCATCCATATGTATTTTTATTTTATCAACTGAGGTCAGTTGTTTTTTCAATTGAGGGGCATGTTATGAATTATGGAATGTGTTGAACAAGGAATTGTTGAAGTGTTAATTTATTAATGTATTAATGTGTTTTGGTGTTTTGATATAGCAGGTAAAGGTTCATGAGGGCGTGAAAGGCGTGAAAGGACAGACATCAATAATCAGATTTATATTTCATGTAGTTTGTAAATAAAGCACATAGAGGGTTCTATGTTTACACAGTTAGTAAAATTAGTGGTTAGGATAGTTATCGCAATAGACCGCGGTTTCTGTTATTAAAAGCAAAGGCTCTCAGCAAAAGAGACCAACTTTTACTTTCATGCATGCTTTTCGAAGCCGCTCTCATGTAACCACTATTTTTGACATAATCAAAAATCTTATAAATTCATGCATCTTGTGGACTGTCCAAATAGAGTGCATGGGGGGAGATTGCACCCAATACTGCGTTTTGTCTCATCTCCTTGCATATCTATTTTTTTGTGTGTTTTCAGCATTCATAACCTCTATGTGCATATGAATCAAGGCATTGATAACAATACATGGAACAAAATAAAATAAGAGTCAACCCCAATTGGGATTATAATCAAGGATTATAGCAACAAACTTCATTTTCTTCTTGAAGTGGAAATCAATCAAAAAGGCCTTTAGGTTCAACAATGCCAAGAAGCTTTGCATCAAGGAATATTGAATGTGGAGAGAAGTGAAATCTACATTAGAGAAAAGAGAGCATGGAAAAACTTGAAAGAGAATAACTCCTCATATACACAATATCAAGAAAACTTAAGACTTTTAATTCTCAATAAAAAATGATGCAAGAGTATCTCTATAAAATAATCTAATATCAACAACCATCTAAGAAAACTAGCAAGACCACCACTTGAAAGAGAGAGCACATATCCACCCATCCAACTCCACCCACATATATATCTTTAGGCGAAGGGGATGCATGCCCTTGGGTTTGTCCAAGTGTCCTTCATGTGGACACTTTCCCAAAGATCATTTTGTCCCATCTTATTCCCCAAGGTCTATCACATTCCTTCTAAATCATGAGGATTATTCTCTCATGTACACCTCAAGGTGGCACATAGAGAAGCTTGTCCCAAGACTAAGGTTTTTATACCTTAGGATAAATCAATCCTAAGGTTCATAACTATTCGATTGGGAGCTCATATGAAAAAAATATCCCAAGGGTTCAACACAAAGCTTCAAGCATGTGCCAAGGGTAAATCAAGGGCTAAACCAAGGAAAATACACATCATATTCTAACCTTTAGAATCCATGTATTTAGCCTTTCGAACCCATGAAAATGAGTAGAAGTATCATATGTGGAGTATTCCCCTGTGCACCATGATCTATACTTAGAGCATGGTCCTCTCTGTTTACATACATCTCCCGTGATCATATATGGGCTACTACCTTCATCAATCTGAAAGGAGAGGAATCGTAATCCATGTCCAAGTCACTCTCCCTTAGTCCAAGAGTAGATCTAATATCTTCTCATTTTTGGTAAGTTAGATGGACTCATATCAATCAATTTTCCCTCAAACATAATGTTCAAGCATTTTGAGTGGTAGATAATAACCCCAACTTTTAAAAGTTCTTACCAAAGTGGACCCTTCTCTTGATTATCCTTGATTTTTCCTAGAATAATCCCTGGAACTTTGCCTTGTTCTAAGATATCAATCCTTCTCAAAAATCTTTGATCTTCAAGACTTTATAGATCCAATGACTCACAATCATAACTTTTAAGAATGGGAATTTCATAGTAGATTGTTATCCAAGTTCTTTGTTCATTTTAGCTTAGCAAGTTCTTCCAAAGAGCATTAATACTACCTAACTTGAACCAAATTTGTTTGTACCATAGATAGTTACTAAACTCAAAGATCACCAATAGTTTGCGAAGAGGAACACATAATTCGAAGTATCATATTAATGATACCTTTCTTCCCCCCTTTAAACAGTTTTTGCCCCCAAAAACTATGAAATTTTTGAAAATTAAATCTCATCCAATTTCATAAGTCCAATCGGAGCTTTATCAATGCTCAATTTTCTTTTCTTTCAAGCTAATTGTACAAGTTATTGAATATCCTTGAGTTCAAGCTTCCATTATCTTTAAGTCTGGTATTCAACACCAAATCCACTTTAGTAATATATAAATCTAGATATCCCATACGATCTGGCTTACACTTTAGCTCTTACTCAACGATTGCTTATCGAGAAAACTTTGTTCAAGCAGCATCTAAATTCTTCTAATTTATATCCTTACCAAGTCTTCATTTTATACTTGAAAATACTATTTCTCTGATCAAATGCAATCAAAAGTATCTTTGTTTATGTCATTTGATAATAGAGCTAGTATTCTCATACTAGATATTATCTAGCCAAATGGCTCCATTTTTAACCATATTGGTAAATTGCATCTTATTCATAGATAGTATTTTGAAGTAGTGGTATTTAGAGTTACTTTCAACCCTTTACTTTTTCTATTTAGAGTTACTTTCAACCCTTTACTTTTTCTCTTCCTCAGAGATGCACTATTGACTTATAATCTTTCACTCTTGAAGCAATTTTCTTTCTAAGATCCGAATGGACCATCCTTTTTGTCAAAAATGGGAGAACCTTTTTGGGGAATATATAAATGTTAAAGAGATGACATGGTTCAGCCATGCCATGCTTGTCACTTTATGACATTCTCTTCCCCCATTAGTGTGGCTATTGTCCTCAGTGATGAGGTGTTGAAGTTCTTAAGGCCTTTGAACTTCTTGATACCTTTCATGATTATGAGAGATTAACCCATCATTATGTTTAGTGTCTTATATGTTGGAGATAGACGTCTGCGGAAGCACGCGAACAGCACAAGGAAGAAGAAGAAGCTTGGAGCACAACACACAAGATTGAATGTATTACTAGAGAATGTACAAAGATAAGTAGCCCATTAGGGCAATCGGCGTACATACAAGCCGGGGGAAAAAAACCTCCTAAAGAGGGAAAAAAGTGCCCCGGCGGTCCTAGAGTGTTCACACACATCACTACCTAAATATATCAACAAATCCCCCCTGGGAGTGATGCGGTGAACAAGGAGCTGGCACTCATGTACAAGGAAGTGCCAAGCTATGTGGAAATCACTCCACAAAAGGAAGTAAGCCCAAAGCTTTGCGGAAAGCTTCAAACTTCTCCCTAGGCAGAGCCTTCGTGAAAAGGTCTGCAATGTTCTCCTGTGTGGGCACATATGCCAAGCTGATCTCCCCAGCAGAGAACCTCTCCCTGACATAGTGATAATGCACCTCAATGTGCTTAGTGCGAGCATGGAACACAGGGTTCCTCGCAACTGGCAATGCGCTCTGACTGTCAGTGAAGATGGTGGTGGCAGAAGACGTGCCAACACCCAAATCAGCCATAAGGCGTCTGAGCCACACACACTCAACAGTCGCTGTGAAAGCTGCCCTATACTCAGCCTCACAACTGGAAGTGGCCACAGTAGGCTGCTTCTTGCTCAACCAAGATATACATGAGCTACCAAGCATGAAGCAAAAACCACTGGTGGACACACGAGTGTCATAGCAACCAGCCCAATCTGAGTCAGAAAAAGCATGCAAATCTGGTGGTAGTGATCCCCCCTTGGGATAAAACAACCCAAGTAGCCGAGTACCACTCAAGTAGCAAAAGATGCGCTTAACCGCTTTCCAATGCGTGAATCCTGGGCAATGCATAAACCTGCTCATCTGTGAGACAGCAAACTGAATATCTGGCCGAGTAATGCATAAGTAAATCAAGCATCCAACAGCCTGCTGATAGAGAACAGCATCAAATGCATCTCCAGCATCATGAAGACTCAATCGTAAACCTGTCTCCATAGGAGTGGCAATAGGCTTACAGTCTTCAAGGCCAAAACGCTGCAATAATGTGTCAATATATTTCGTTTGACACAAAGCCATTCCACCATCAACATGCATAAATTGAATGCCCAAATAGTGATGCAAATGCCCCAAATCAGACATCTCAAATGAGGCATGCAAATCAGCCTTAAAATCAGCAATATGTGTCTCAATAGGACCAGTGAGCAGCATGTCATCAACATAGACAACAATGATCAGAAGCACATCATTAGCACGCTTAACATATAAGGTGCTTTCAGTTGGACTATTCTCAAAACCATGTGCAATCAGATAGGCATGTATCTTCTCATACCAAGCACGTGGTGCTTGCTTTAAACCATATAATGCCTTCTTTAACCTGCAAACCTGGTTTTCATGCCCTTTCTGCACAAAGCCACGGGGCTGAAAAACATACACTTCTTCATGCAAGTCACCATTCAGAAATGTTGTTTTAATGTCCAACTGATGTACATTCCAACCATGATGGGCTGCAAGTGCACAAATGCTGCGAACAGTAGTCATACGGCATGTAGGTGCAAAGGTCTCATCAAAATCAATGCCTCTTTCCTGTGCATAACCCTTTGCAACAAGCCTAGCCTTATACTTGTCAACTGTACCATCAGGTTTACGCTTCAGCTTGTATACCCACTTACTGCCAATGGCCTTCTTGCCAAGAGGCAAGTCACATAAAGACCATGTACCATTCTTCATTATAGCATCATATTCAGATTGCATAGCAGCCATCCAATTTTCTGAATTTTGTGCTTCATCAAAAGAAACAGGCTCATTCTCATCACAGAGACTAGATGCAGCCATAGCATAGCAATCTGATGCAAAGGAGGCATTATGAGAGCCTGAACGAGTACGATATGACAAAGGTGCATCTAATTTGCTGTCACGCAAAGTCTGCACCAGCCATTTTGGCATAGTTTTTGCCTGCTCAATATCAGCTCTCTCATCAACAAGTGCATCATGTAAATCTGCATCAGAAATGGAATGATCTGCATCATCATATGAAACCTGCAAAGGTTGAGAAGTTGCCTCATTAGGACCAGCACTAGCCTGTCCACCTGTAAAAAGAGGCATCAAAGTATCATACATGTCTTTGGAGCTAACAGATGTCTCCTTAGTACATGAAAGCAATGGTTGAATAGCATCTTCCACAAAGACAACATCACGGCTAACCAGAATGCGTTTAGTCTGTGGATGATACAGACGATAGCCTTTACTTTCAGAACTGTACCCAACAAAAATACATTTTACTGCCTTATCATCCAATTTTCTGCGATGTTGTTCAAGCACTAATGCATATGCCAAACAACCAAAAACACGCAGATGAGCAACAGATGGCTTGCGGTCATGCCAAGCCTCATATGGAGTGATAGACTGCAACGCTTTAGTGGGACACCTGTTCAGTACATATGCTGCACACATGACAGCCTCAAGCCAGAAACTATGTGGTAAAGCTTGACTTTTGACCATGCACCTCGCCATCTCCATGAGTGACCTGTTCTTTCGTTCAGCAACTCCATTCTGTTGAGGTGTATACGGCACTGTACACTGGTGTTTTATCCCACGTTCAGCCAGAAATGCATTAAAATCTAAAGACATATATTCCCCCCCTCGATCAGAACGAAGGGTGCCCATTTTACATGCTGACAGATTTTCAGCCAAAACCAAAAACTGTTTGAAGCACATGAACACTTTGGACTTTGCTTTGAGTGGATATACCCATGCATGCCTGGAAAAATCATCAATGAAAGTCACGAAGTAAAGGTAATTTCCAAAAGAGGGTGTCTGCATAGGACCACAGACATCACTATGTACAAGCTGCAATTTCTGCGTAGCCCGAACTGAACCATCTTTTGGAAAGGAAGAACGCTGCATTTTGCCCAAAATACAGCCTTCACAAACATGTTTTCCAGGTGCCTCAAGTTTGGGCAAAGAGGACACCATTTCAGATTTCTGCAAGCGTAACAAACTAGCAAAACTCAGATGAACAAATCGTGCATGCCAAAGCTTTGCATCTGACATAGCCTGAGAATCATGAACTGCACATGCCGAATCATTCACAGATCTTTCATAGTCTATGAGCTTATACAACCCACGACATAAAATGCCAGAAGCAATAATCACATCGCCATTTGAGAGATCATGGACTGTACACCTGTCATCAACAAATTTCACAACCAAGCCAATCTTGGCTAATGCAGAAACTGATAACAGGTTCTTTTTGATCCCTGGCACAAATAAAGCATCTGACAAAGTGAAAGAACTACCATCAGTAGTAGTCAGAATGATCTTACCAACTCCCATAACAGGATAAGAGGAGTTATTGGCACATGTGACAGTATTCCCTATAGGGGCAGGCTCGAGTGAAGAGAAGAAACTGCGCTGCGAGGTAATATGTTTGGTCGCCCCACTATCAAAGTACCAAACATCTGAGTCTACTGCAGACATGCACTGATCATGAGAAGATGGGTCAAAACTGCAGACAGTAGTAAACGCCCATTCTTCTTCCTTCACAAGATTTGCAGACTCTGTTTTCGGTGTAGAGGCCTCTGCAACAACCATTCCAGCCTCTTTCTTCTTTGCCTCTTTAGCAGCCAGTTTTGGACAGTTCTTTATAATATGATCATTTCCTTTACAGTACTTGCAGAACAATTTCTGCTTTTCTGATTTCTTTTCATCTTTATCCTGGTTCTTCGATTGTGCAGCATTTGCAGATTTCTGCTTACTAGTAGAAGAGCTCCATTTTCCTTTGCCCTTCTGACTAGCCAGGAAAGCTTGATCTGCAACACGCATAATGGACCTGTTCTATCTGGACTGATCTTCCTGCAACAGAACAGAGACTAATTCCTCAAATGACAAGGCATTCGGATTGCCTTTCATCATCAACCAAAGAGTAGAGGCAAAACTCTGATATGAATCAGGAAGACCATTCAGAACGGTCTGCACAATTGAGCTATCTGGTATAACCTCATCAGCAGAAATCAATTGTTCCTTCAGGTCTTTGATCTTTGTAAGAAAACTGTCCATAGAATCACCTTCATTCATGTGCTCACTCTCCAACTGTTTTCGGAGGTAAGCAACACGAGCCTCATTCCTAGCCTGGTACAAAGTGGTAAGTGTATCCCAAGCATCCTTTGCTGTTCTGCAAGAGCGAATGTGAGGAATAATGGCACGTTTGACAGACAAGGCTATCAATGCATGTGCCTGGGCATCTCTGCCATCCCAACGAATCTGCTCTACAGTAGGTGCAACAGAAACAGCAGCACGAACAGGAATCTGCGGAATATCATCTTCGACACCATCTTCATCAGCTCCAACACCTGTATTTGCAGCACCTATCGTTACAGGTGTAACAGGACGTCTTTCAACACCTTGCACAATGTTCCACAATCCTTTTGCAACCAGTACATGTCGCATCATATAAGCCCATAATGGGTAGTTGGTACCATCCAACTTATCCTCAACAGCCAATATACGGAATACATCACTGCTTTCAGCCATGGCCGGTGACTAAAATACCTTGATGCAGAAAATTGACTGTATCTCAAAAAGTTGAACAGAACTGCCCAGACGAGTTCTGCTAGACCTGTAGCAGACTTCGAGACGCTTAAACTGGCGAACAGGAACTGGTATATACCTTTGGCACAAAAGGACGAAATAGCCTGCACAAGCACTGCGAAAGTGCGTTCGGAGGCCGAAACGAGCTCAGATCACGATTTCGACACCACAAAGCAAAGCTGTTTTGATCTCGTAAACACCCTGACTATGCTCACCAAATTTCGTGCGAATCTGAGACTGCAAACGGAGGAGTGTCGACGGCGCCCTAGAAGAAGCGACGACCTGCTGTGATACCAATTGTTGGAGATAGACGTCTGCGGAAGCACGCGAACAGCACAAGGAAGAAGAAGAAGCTTGGAGCACAACACACAAGACTGAATGTATTACTAGAGAATGTACAAAGATAAGTAGCCCATTAGGGCAATCGGCGTATATACAAGCCGGGGGAAAAAAACCTCCTAAAGAGGGAAAAAAGTGCCCCGGCGGTCCTAGAGTGTTCACACACATCACTACCTAAATATATCAACATTATATAAGTTTTAGTTTCTCTTTCGAATATCTTTTAATCCCAATTCTTATTACCACTAACTTATGGCTAATAAGAAGAAAAACATCGGTTGCTTTGTAACCTAAGTCCTTGGCCTTGTTGATCATGCATGACATGGGCTTTATGGAACTTGAGGATCCATAAAATAGGACTCGAAGCTTAAGGTTTCTTGATCTATTTTATAATTTTTTGGCTTTTGGATTAATCCAACACATAAAAAGCGTAAAAGTATAATAGTCATTGATCCAATGCCATGAATGTACCATGATACTTTTGTTGGAGACCTTTTAATCTCCAAAGACTTGATCTATACTGATCTAAGAACACCTCTATATCAATTATAGATCAAACTTCACACAAATGTTACTTTGATTTACCAAATCATTCATGAACAATTCTCTAAGTGAGAATTTTTCTTCTTCAAGAAGTCTGCTTCAAAGATTGACTTCATTACCTACACATATCTTCAGATTTCTTCAATCTAATGATATACATACCTCCAAGCTACCTTTGCGCAATCATATCAACCATTAGTCCTTCAAAAGAATCATTAAAACTTCAATTTGATCCTTAAGATCAAAAGTATGTCAGAAACTATCTTCTTGAATAAGCGACTTTGACATAGGTAACTTCTAAGGTTGATTTCTCACAGCACAGATCCCGTTTTGCTAAATGCTTTTAGCCATAGCTTCCTTACCTTCTAACTTAGATTTTGAATGCTCAGTCATCAAAAACTTTACACTGTGCACTGAGATCTAAGCAAAACATTGACATGAAAAAGTGCGCGACTTTGAGAGATTTTTCTATAGACTTTACATATACATTTCCTATTGATCATACTCACAGCATGAAAGGAATTAGACCATGAAACTTTGAACATAGCTTCATTAACTTCCAAATTAGATGTGTACAAAAGGATTTCTAATCCACATGATCAGACTGAGAGAAATCAGAGAAAGTCTCGACGCTAACTCGTGAAGATGACTCTCTACACATCTACCTTAATGACACTTGGCTTCTAATGACTCTCTCATGTATTCCTTTACATCATTGACTTATATACATATAGTTCTAGACTTATCCCACGTTTATTACATTACTCCTTATCATCCTAAGGATTATCTCTACTCAGATTACAAGAATTTCCACCTGTAATGTACATATGTATACAAACTTCATTTCTAAAATCTCTTCACTTTCTCAAGTAACTTATTTCACTTCAAACTGATCATTGAATTCCTTCAAGTTCTTTATAATCACCAATTTGTGATTGGTTTGTTCCAACAGCTCCCCCTCAATCACTAATTGTGATTATTCCATTCTTCTTCACTCCTGCCATCTCTTTGAATCTTTGTAGCTTAGGTCCATCCAAGCTTTTTGTTAACATATCTGCAACTTGTTCTTTTGTTGGAGTATACATCACTTCAATCTCTCTCACGAGTACCTTTTCCCTCAAGAAATGATATTGAATCTCTATATGCTTAGTCTTGGCATAAACAACAGGGTTAGCTGCCAAATACAATGAACAGGGTTACCAATCCTTTAGACTCAGCTTCTGTGGATGACAAAGCAACTGTATGTTGCTTCTTTGAGCACCAAGAAACTAACTTATCTCCAATATAACAAAGATACCCATGAGTAGACCTTCTATCATCTGAATCACCTGCCCAATGTGCATCACTAAATACTTTAATTCTTGGATCAGAAGTAAATCCATAATACAGACCTTCACTTAGGGTTCCTTTGATATATCTGAGTACCCTTTGAGCTGCAATCCAATGAGTCTTCTTTGGAAAATGCATGAATTGTGATAACACACCTACTGCATATGATAGATCTGGCCTTGTCAAGGTAGCATATATTAAACTACCTACCAAACTCTGATATTTCTTCATGTGATTAAACTCTTCACCTCCATACCTGCTCAATTTATGATTTACTTCCAATGGTGTGCTTGAAGGCCTGCAATCCTCCATGTTGAATTTGACCAGAAGATTCTTTAAGTACCTTTCTTGTGTAACATATACTCCATGTTGAGTATATACAATCTGCATTCCTAAGAAATAAGATAAGTTTCCCAAATCACTTATCTTAAACTCCTTCTCTATTTGTTTCTTAAGCTCATTAATTCCTTGAGCATCTGTACCTATGACAATTATATCATCAACATAAATACACATGTATATGTATCCATTTTCACTTGCCTTCACTAGCAAGCTACTATCTGCCTTTGATGCTTGAAACTCACATTCATTTAAGAACTTAACAAGCCTGTAATTCCATGCTCTTGGGGCCTGCTTCAACCCATACAAAGCTCTCTTGAGCTTTCACACATAATCTGATCCAATTGAATCCATGAAGCCTTCTGGTTGCTCCATGTACACTTCATCTGCAATGTATCCATTCAGAAATGCATTCTTCACATCTAATTGTGATAACTTCCATCCTTTACAAGCAGCAATAGCAATCAATGATCTAATTGTAGACATTTTAGCAAAGGACTAAAGGTTTCATAATAATCTACCCCATAAGCTTGGGCATAACCTTTGACCACAAGTCTAGCCTTGTATCTAGACACCTTACCATCTGCAAATCTTTTTGTTTTATACACCCACTTACATCCAATGACTTTCTGATTCTTTGGTCTTGGCACCAATTCCCATGTTTCATTTTCAAGTAAAGCATCATACTCTTCTTGCATTGCCTTCTCCCAATTCTGTTTACCTTTAGCTTCTTCATATGTGATTGGATCCTCTTCTATCTTCACAATATAAGCATAATCTTTTGTTGTTAGAAAAGATGTATCATACCTATACCTGATAGGCTCTTTTCTTTCCCTTGAGGATCTTTTGACCTCTGCACTTCTTGAAGTCTCAGCCACATTTGATTTTGGATCAAATCTTGGCCAATCTTCAACATTATCCTGCAATTTACTTTTATAGTCAACATCCTCAATATCTTCTTCATACACATTTACTTTTGCCTTCCCTTTCCTTTGTATTTCTTTGTCATCTGCATAATCATTTGTTGACCCTGTATACCATGTGCTTAGCTCATTAAATGTAACATCTTTGGTAACAAGAAATTGCTTTGTAGATGGACTCCACAATCTGTAACCCATTTGTCTATCATCATACCCAATAAACACATACTTCTCTGCTTTGGGTTCTAGCTTATGTCTCAATTGTGAAGGAACATAAGCATATGCTAAACATCCAAATACCTTACAATGATCAAGAGTAGGTTTCTTACCCCACCATGCTTCATAAGGAGTTCTTCCCTCCAATTCTTTACGAGGTAACCTATTCACAAGGTATTTTGCAGTGTTGATAGCTTCTGCCCATAAGTAATTTGGACAATTCTTTTCCTTCATCATTGCTCTTGCAAACTCTACAAGAGTTCTATTTCTTCTTTCTGCCATTTTGTTGAGGGGAGTACCTGCAAGTTACTTCTCTTTTTATACCTGTATTCCACAAATAATCATCAAACTCTTTAGAAAAATACTCTCCCCCTCCATCTGATCTCAACCTCTTGAGCTTTTGTCCTGTAATCCTTTCTGCATAAGCATGATAATGCTTGAATGTCTTGAACACTTCTGATTTGTCCTTGATTACATATAAAGTAATCCATCTGGTTGCATCATCAACAAACAACACATAATATCTGGATCCATTTATGCTATAGTCCCTTGAAGGACCCCACACATCTGTATGAACTAACTCAAGCATGTTTGAATACTTGTATCCTGATTTGTTGTAAGAACTTTTGTGTGCTTTACCTAATTGACAAGCTTCACACTTGTACACCATGTGTTGCCCTTCAACTTTTGGCGAACCAAGCACCACATCATTCCTTGACATTTCCTTTATGGCTCTCTCATTGAAATGACCTAGCCTTTTATGCCATAGGTCTAACTCAGACATCTTTTGACTTCCATAAGTAAATAGAGCATGTCCCACATTACCTTGAACTTTGAGAGTAAACAACATTCCTTCCGTTTTACCTGCAATAATGTTTCTATATCCCTGGTTTGGATCTTGCACATAGACACCATCATTTGTGAATCTGACTTCATATCCTTTCTCCACAATTTGCCCTACACTTATCAGATTTTTAGGAATAGTAGGAACATAAAGTACCTTGTTCAAGAGTGTACTTCCATTCTTTGTCTTCACTGATCCAATGCTTTCCACCTTATGCTTAGTATTGTCACCTGTTTGAACTGTATGTCCATTCACCTTTGCTTCCATATCAGTCATCAGTGATATATTGCCACTCAGATGATTGCTACATCCTGAGTCAATATAAAACACCCTTTGGTCTTCTCCTACTGCTTCATGAGTTGCATTCAAGATGAGAGTCATGTCATCCTTTTGATCTGATGCATAATTATAATAATTGTTGTTGTAGGACTGAGAAACTTCTTCCACCTCCTCTAGCATATGATGTCCTACCACCTCTTCCTCTGAAGTTGGCTCTTTGATTTCTGCCTCCTCTACCTCTTTGATTAAAACTCTGATTATTATTTCCTCCATTTTGATTGTTATACCAACAATCATTTGCCAAATGATTGGTTCTGCCACAAATCCAACAAGCTTTAGTATTATCTTTGTTCTTACCTCCTCTTCCTTTTTCTTTGAAGTTCATCTTCCCTTTTGTAAAGTTAGCTTGACTTGAAGATCCTTCATCATTAGTTGACTGCTTCCCTTTGCCATTCTTTTTCTTGTCCTTGGAGTACATAGCTTGACTTGCACTCCTATCATTGTCTCCCTTAATGTCCTGCTCAAAAGTTAGCATGTGTCCTAGCAATTGATTAAGATCAGGAGTAAAGTGATCAAGTGACAATTCTATGGACAATATGAAAGGCTTCCACTTCTCATCTCCTCTCAGACCTGTAAGTATTTGCCTTACCAACTTATCCTCTTCAATGTATTCATCTACTCCTCCCAAGCTATCTGCAATATCCTTCATTCTTGCCACATAATCAGAAATTCATTGTGAACTCTTCTTCTTGAAAGTTGTAAACTCTACCCATAATGAGGACTTCCTAGACTTGGTTGTATTTTGGAAATGCTCTTCCAAAGCATTCCACACATCTGTTGCACTTTCCAATCCTCTGATGTGAGGTAAAAGATAATCATTTACAGCCATGTAAATGATGCTCCTAGCTTGAGCATCCTTTCTCATCCAGGTCTTCAAATTTGCAAGCTCTTCCCTAGTTGGAATACTAGGATCTGCAAACTCAGACTTTTCTTCTTCTCCTGTAATGAATGCCATCAAATCTTTGCTCATGAGGTGTGCCTCCATCCTCATGGACCAAGCTGGATAGTTCTCCCTATCTAGCTTATCAATCTGCAAGCTTTCTCCCATCTTTGATCTTCTGTATCTGCAATTACTATGATTTATGATAGTAAAATGTACCTTTGATATGAAACTTCAATCCTTTTTTATCGTTCAAGCTCGTGCTTTGTACTTCTGCGGGTTATCTTCAAGAATTTGTCCTTGTCCACTTTCAATTAGAAGGAACTTCAATATCTGTAGCAGTCGGGACTTCCAATGCCTTTACTTCACTTGTATTGCACCTTTAGCTCTGATACCACTGTTGGAGACCTTTTAATCTCCAAAGACTTGATCTATACTGATCTAAGAACACCTCTATATCAATTATAGATCAAACTTTACACAAATGGTGCTTTGATTTACCAAATCATTCATGAACAATTCTCTGAGTGAGAATTTTTCTTCTTCAAGAAGTCTGCTTCAAAGATTGACTTCATTACCTGCACATATCTTCAGATTTCTTCAATCTAATGATATACATACCTCCAAGCTACCTTTGCGCAATCATATCAACCATTAGTCCTTGAAAAGAATCATTAAAACTTCAATTTGATCCTTAAGATCAAAAGTATGTCAGAAACTGTCTTCCTGAATAAGCGACTTTGACATAGGTAACGTCTAAGGTTGATTTCTCACAGCACAGATCCCGTTTTGCTAAATGCTTTCAGCCATAGCTTCCTTACCTTCTAACTTAGATTTTGAATGCTCATTCATCAAAAACTTTACACTGTGCACTGAGATCTAAGCAAAACATTGACACGAAAAGTGCGCGACTCTGAGAGATTTTTCTACAGACTTTACATATACATGTTCCTATTGATCATACTCACAGCATGAAAGGAATTAGACCATGAAACTTTGAACATAGCTTCATTAACTTCCAAATTAGATGTGTACAAAAGGATTTCTAATCCACATGATCAGACTGAGAGAAATCAGAGAAAGACTCGACGCTAACTCGTGAAGATGACTCTCTACACATCTACCTTAATGACACTTGGCTTCTAATGACTCTCTCATGTATTTCTTTACATCATTGACTTATATACATATAGTTCTAGACTTATCCCGCGTCTATTACATTACTCCTTATCATCCTAAGGATTATCTCTACTCCAATTACAAGAATTTCCACCTGTAATGTACATATGTATACAAACTTCATTTTTTAAATCTCTTCACTTTCTCAAGTAACTTCTTTCACTTCAAACTGATCATCGACTTCCTTCAAGTTCTTTATAATCACCAATTTGTGATTGGTTTGTTCCAACAACTTTTATGCTTTTTTTGACTTCATGTCAAGAAGTCATTTTCTATTTTAACCTTAAACTTTAATGAACTTAATCTCTATCTCTCGTCCCATAAACCCATGAATACCTAATACTATTATGCATACTTAATGTATGCCGAAAACATATATGTTTAGCATGCACTCTTGTAAATACCGTCCAAGAAATACACACATACTTTTGTCTCACTTGATGTAAGATGTACTCAAAGATATTTAAGTGAAGGAAAGAGTACTTATCTCCAATTAATTCTTGAAAACTTTGTTTGGTTGAGATTGGAGGTGAAGATATCACATTCTTCCTTCAAGCTCCATGCCTCTTTTTCATCTTGCACATGGATGCTCCACCCTAGACTCCTTATGCATGTAATGAGAGCATGAACCTTAGGCCATGGTTTCCAAAATACCAAAATCGAACTACCTTCACATGCTAGAAGAGAGAAGATGACAAGACAACTCTAAGGGCTGAGGATGAAGTTACTTATCCCGCATACACGTTCAAAAAGCTTTTGTGGCATTTTATATAGAAGAAAAACTTTGCATTTATCTCATTCAAGAAAGAGGCGGGAGAGTTTCCCATGAGGGCACTCTTCGCATCCAGATACACAAGGACTGTGCTTGGGCATGCTGAAGGATTGCCCAACTGTCTGCAAGACCACTCTCAAGGGGGCCTCATGTCCACATAGAGGGGGTTCCCACCTCAATGAAGGCCTCGTGAAAAAACTTCACTAGTTCAAATTACAAGGCAAGAAGACTAACACCTAGGCTCTTGATATCAATGTAAAATAATGTACTATTGATCCACCATCTAAGACGACTAGCGAGACAGCCACTTGAAAGAGAGAGCATGTATCCACCAATCCAACTCCATCCATATATATATACCTACGTGCTAAGGGGTTGCAAGCCCTTGGGTTTGTCCAAGTGTCCAACCAAGTGTCCTTCATGTGGACACTTTCCTAAGGATCATCACACTCCTCATTTCCCAAGATCTATGACATGGCCTCTAAATCAAATGAGGATTCTTCTCTCACGTACACCCCAAGATGGCATCTAGAGAAGCTTCTCCCAAGACTAAGGTTTCCACACCTTAAGATAAATCAAGCTTAAGGTTCACAACCATTCAATTGGGAGCTCATATGAATAAATATCCCAAAGGTTAAAGCCAAGGGTTAAAGCCAAGGGTTCAACCCAAAGGTTCAAGCATGTGTGAAAGATAAATCAACAACTAATGCAAGGCAAGAATACATCATATTCTAACCTTTAGAATCCATGTATTTAGCCTTTCGAACACATGGAATATACAACAATCTCTAAGTTATCACATGCAAATCAACCAATGTATGAAGAAGTTTACATGCAAAAAGGGTAGTCAAACTTACAAAGTTCCTAACTCTTCATCAAGAATCTAATCTCCATATTTATCAACCTTACAAAGCTCCTCGCATTTTAAATTCAAGAATCTAATCTCTCTATTGAACTTAATAGAGTTAATGTCTTTTATTAGGGGGGGAAACAAAATGAAAACCAGATTTACAAAACTTGCAGAATCCATAAAAAAGAACCAAAATTTATTGTTCATTTGGCTCAGCAGGCTTTTTTGAATGTATCACAAGACATGTCTAGTAGCATTCAACCATCGATGGTCTAAACAAGAGAGATGCGAGTAGACACACCTTACGCATCATGGATTTCCACCATTTTTGAGACTTCAATAAGCCTCCTAGAGAGACAATCTCACCCAAAAAAAAGGGACATTTAGTCGGCAATCAAACATTCAATCTGTCTGTGTCTCTAGGAAACACTTATCTGCATATTACTAGTACCCAATGCTCTCTATCGAACAACTCCATATCATAAGTTTGGGCCCATCACATTTTCAACAAACATTTCATTAACAGATACTACTTTGTCCCCATGTAATGCTCTCTAAACTAGTTCTGCCATATGCTTTTAGTAGTGATCTTCTCATCAACAATCCTTTGGGATCCATATCATTTTTCATACACACGGAATCCTAAAAACTTCTCTCTCATCATGAAGACACAAAAAACCTCGTTTCATCTTTGACAACACTTTTAAACCCATCTCAATTTCCAAGGGGAGAAGATAAATGGTGATAATCTTTATTGTGGCCACTATTGTATATGGGCTTCACATGTTACTTAGAGAGGTCAGTCTTTCTCAACTGCTGCACAAGACGATTAACAAAAGGCAAGATCTAGGGCTTATGACCGTTATACTCGATATTACCCATTGATTCATAAGTGAAGTGAGCAGGAAAAATTATATAAACAAACTGACCTACTAAATATAATGGGATGTACTTTAACTGATGCTGATCATCATGTGTGCCAGTTACACGACATCTACCATCTATTAGCAACCCTTCGAAGGAGCCAATGAGTGTATCTAATAATATCAAGAGAACAAACTGCTTAGCCATAATGCTTTGTAGTGCAAGCTAACATCAAAATAGCAGAGTAATTCAGCTGAAGTCCGCATTTTTAAGAGGCTTGTTAGAGCTGTGATCCACATAACATAGAGCCTAATGAAATATACGATCAGGGATTTCATCATTTTTGCAAGAAAATGAAGGACTTGAGGTTCTGACATAGAGCTACTATCAGCTAACATGCAGTTTCCAAATAGCACAAAGCTTCAAATGCATTATTAATAATTCAATTGAATCAGGGATACATGCAAGTAACAAGAACAATTAATTTCAATCATCCAGCAGCATTCTTGAGTAATGGTCTGATACAATCACAATCGTGAATGACTTATGTATGCTTTTTCTCCAGCAAATTGGACTGTTCAATGCTTTAAAAATAGCATGCTTCAGAGTGTCAGGTCTAGTGCAAGTACGGCATACTTGCACGTATTGCCAGTACTTGCAATATCAGATAATTGTTTTATATGAAGGACCATTGATGTCACTGTAATAGCATATGGATATATAAAAGTGAATTATGATTCAAGAATGGGTTTGCGGGCTGTAATTAAAGCAAACTTGATCAAGCCTGAATTGTATCCCTTCACCATATAATACATTGCCAGTGCCCCCTTGATCGTTGTCCATCCTGTACAAAAGTGGGTTATGATTAACCAGATCAGGAACACTTCATTCATTGTAAAACTATAATGACCAACCATTAAGGATAAATTGCAGGCCATCCTATCAATCAATATATTTAAACAATTAATGACAAGACTTTGCAATGTCAGCTTATATTAACTCTAGGCAATTAATCAGTCAAATGGATGAGCTAAATATGCAGTGTATGAATCTATACATATCACTTGCAATAATGTCCTCAAATATTCTTACCCTCAAACTTTCATCTGTTACAAAATCCTCACTTCAATGATTGTTATGTACAGATGCATGTGATACTCTTTCTACAGCCAGAGACTGCTGAATGGAGATACCCTCAAATTATAAAACTGTGCAATGAATAGAAAACAGAAAGTTACACATGTATTATTTGACATCACATGGTAAAAAACAATGTTACTTTCAACAGACTCTTAGCACTTGCATATGCATCCTAACCTGATTTGAAGAGACCTGATATTCCTCTAAAGCTGAATGCTGACAAGATTACTGCTGGCCAAAACAATGTGATATACTGTGTCCAATCATCAGATTTCACATCCTACAAACAATAACATAATGTAAGTCACTTCAAAATATAGATTACATTATATGGATTAAGTAGTACTATCACCTGTAATCCCATGCTGTGGGCTAAACTGGTATACTTGGAAGCAGGACACCATGCCGGCAAGTAGTATGCATCACATATTCTTTTCAACAGCTCCTAGTATGAGAAACAAAAAAAATTAACTGAGTAAACAGAACAAGCAAGATAGCCAACTGATATACCCTTAAGATGGTGAGCAGTCTCTAGATGACTTCTTCATACCTCCTCATTCGGTTTCAGGGATTCCTCTCCTGCAAGCAACTCTCGATGACACCAGGTGACAATGAGGATTCGGCCACCTGGTCTTGTCACACGGACCAGCTCTGCCATGAACTGGACCATAAAGTTATATTCAGACAGGAAATAACTGAGTAGTTCAAACAGGAAGCGTTCCCTTGATTGTGCAAAGCAACAAAACAAGACCTGTTATCCACTCAATGCATTGCCATTTCCTTCTCATGGATAATAAAAAACACATGAGTTCAAACAAGGCACCTTCATTCACCTTCCTTGTCATCCCTAACACTTGAACTGTGCAAAGCAACAGAACAAGGTTGGATTCACTGAAAGAATTTGAACTCCCTGTCTCACTCAGTCCCCTACCAATCCCTTGTCTTGTATAACTAGGAAATGGCATAAATTTAAGTGAGGAATCTTCATTCACCTTCTGCTTATCAGGCATGTGCTCTCCGCTCTCCATTGACCACACAAAGTCAAAATGACTATCAGGAAATGGCTGGTTGAGCGCATCTGCAACCTGGAAGCTAACCTGCAAGGCACATAGTCGAATAGAATCGAGGCTGATCGCTCTATCATGCCGTAAAACAACAGCATTGTAGTAGAAAAAAATATCAAGTACTTGCACCGTGCAGTCCTCACACCTTGGAGCTAAGGCCCGCAGCTGATGTGATCGAGGTTGCACGTTGGGCTTGACGAGGGCTCAGTGTGATCCCAATAACCTCTGCTCCATATTTTCGGGCAAGGTGTCGAGAACTGCCACCGATGCCGCAGCCGACATCGATAATTCTTTGCGGCCTACTATCAACTTCTTCTACAGACACAATGACAGGAAACACATTAAACATACAAAAAGCGAAGATTCGCTTACCCAGATGGTTGAATGGATCGCAACCATCCATCTAGACAGAAATGTAAATGCACACCAATTTTGCATGACCGTTTCTCGTCAACTGGATAGGGAAATCTTATGCGGAAGTATTCAACTTACCGGGAATTTCAGCCCACTTCAGGCTCTCCTCAATCATGCGGACCTGTGCATCACCATGGTTAACGGAAAACGCAGCCTGGAGGGGGAGGCCGGGATCGTAATATCCGTGGTGCATGTGTTCACCCCAAATGTCTTCCCAGACACCAGAAGAGCTGTCGTAGAAATGGGCAATGCCCTCGTTGAGCTCGGAAAATGTGTCATTGCTAAGCGCCTTAGCAGAATCGGTTGATGAAAGAGATTGAGCACGTAGTGAGCTCGCCCTGTGTTGGAACAAGCGAGGCAAAGTCGGCCGAATGGAACTGCGATGAAGGGTCGAGTCGACGCCGGAAGTGGAGACAGCAGCAGGACGAGCGGGGCTAAGAGTAGCTGCAGCCATTGGTGCAGTTGAGCAAAGGACAACTCGCCTGCGAATGATCTGAGCACTTGGTGCTCAGATGCGATGGTGAACTAAGACCGATTTGAGCTGGACGTTGGGTGATTAACAGGTTCTCCACCGATAAGGAGATGAAGAAACCCTATTTGCTATCAAATCTGAAGCAAGCACCGAGCAGACCATTAGCAGCCTCAATCGCAACAGAGCAGATGTAGACAGAGCAGAAAGCAGTCACACCTTCAGAAATCGAGTAGAAGAATGTGCACTGCAGTAACAGCTTCAGAAATCGAGTAGGAGAATCGTGTGGAAAGCAATGACTGAGTAACACCTTCAGAAATCGAGCACGAGAATCGTGTAGAAAGCAATAACTGAAAAACAACAAGTGGTCACAATCGCGCACGAAGGGGACGAAAAGGTTATGAACTTTTCTTTAATTTTTTTCTTCTTTAAATTTAAATTTAAAGCTCTTAAATTAAAAAAACAAAACAAAACAAAACAACTTTAAATCCCATAAACCATCTTCATAGTATCGTTATCTCAAAGCTGATCTCTCCAAACCATCTCCTCTCTCGAATTAAGTAGGCCGGTAATTTCTAGTGTGTAGCCCTTGGGGGCAATTTTGAATTCTATATTCCTTGCATGAGGGGAGCATGGGTCATACACATGCAATCTCTTGGGTGTCCTCTTTTTAGTCCCAAATATCTAGTTTCTGGATGACCTCCAAGGAGATTACCCTTGTTTTTGGATAGGAGGTAGCCTAATCTCTTTTGGCTTGAATATCTTGAAAAAACAACTTTACAAGTGAAGAGCATAGTATCCGTGGGACCTCTGTATCATTCAAAGCATGGGTTGAACTACGAAAGCAACACTAGAAAAGAGTTGCCCAAAGGTATCAAGTTTGAAGAGCCCAAGGACATTACAACTCGGTGAATAAATTGACCAAATTGGCCCATACATATCTTACAGCCCATAGGGGGGTTGATCCCGGAACCTTTGCCTCAAGAAATTATAGTTCATCCAACTCACCTACGGTACACGAAGGAAATCTTATTTTATTGAAATGGAGGTAGTATAACATCTATAATGTCAAGAGAAGAAAATGCACCAATTACTCTTTACTTTTAAGGAGCCAAATTGAATATTGAAATACTCTAAGCACCGTTCGAGCATCCATTGCCACCAAAGGGGACGTTGGATGGGGGGAGGGGGGCATGGGAATGGGGGTACTTGACAAGGGGTCCTCCTGTTCATTCAATGTGAGATGGGATCCGTAAATTTGTGTGGAGGTGGAACTCAAGAAACAATTGCTAAAGTCAATCAACATAGACATAGGTGAAGAAAAATTGTTGGAATAAGAAATCATATTCAAGAACCTTCCAAACATGTGTTTTCATTGCAACGTTCATGGTCAGAGGATCGGGGATTTCCCCTTATGAAGAGGTGGTAAAAAAGAAGGCTCGAATGAGCATTGGCACAAGAACAATGCAATGCACTTGTCCCTCCTCATCCTACCTCAAGTGATTCAATGGATCTTTCATGACCAATTGAACAAACCCTCCCTGCTTCAAAGGTTGCAAAAAGAAGATATTGGATTTATTATTGTGCATAGAGGAAAAATAAACAAGATTTCTTGAAAGAAAAAACTAGAGAAAGGGAAAATTAAGGAGAAAGAGGGAAAGTGACTAGAAAAAGAAATCAATTTGATCGACTTCCCTAGGGCCAAGAACGAGATCTCTATCATTAGTTAAGTCATCCCAAACACGTATGCTAAAAAAGTTAGGGCCAATAGATCTAGAGATAAGACTTCTTTGTTCCAACCATGAAATGGGACAATCAATGCTTCAATGAGTGGGGTGGGTTCCAAAGACAAAGGTAGAGACAAAAGAAAACAAGAAGAACTAGATTTGGAAACGAATTTGAAATGATCATGCTATCATTTAATGTTCGAGATCTATCACAACCCTCAAGGAAAAGAAATTGAACCCATACATCATTTGCCTTCAAGAAGTTAACATTGATAAAGAGAAACTCTTGAAAAGATAAGAAAGGATCTCATCCAAGTAATTTGGCCATCAATAGATCACCCATATGAAGGCGATGGTGTAATGTTGGGTACTGAGAAAAACTATTCATCCCTCTCTCATAACTCTTGCTAGGAATTGGATCACAGATGAGTGCCTACTAATTTTGAGGGTCACAAACCTTTTCTAGCATATCCATGTATGCCCCAAACTCAAAGCAAGCAACGATGGAGGATTGGGCATCTTAAATTTGTTATGAATGTGTCTATGTGAAAGGTTGAATTGCTGCTCGACACTCTTGTATATGTATGTTTTAATAAAGCATGTAGTGGCCTAGTCAGCTACCAATGGCATTGAAGCTTCCCATTGCAAAACTTGCATAAAACAAACTCATACTCTCTATTCTCTAGTTTTTGCATTTCTTGCAGCTCTCCATAGACAAGTGCAGAGGATCATATGAAACCATTCAAAAAAGTAAGCTACATTACAGGAAGCTAGGAAGGTCTCCTTCACTAGTATCATAGTCGTTTCACATGTGGACACATAGGTTACCGCTTGTCAGCATAGTGTTGTCAAAATTTGCAACCTGTGCAACACCTTGACCACCCCAAGGCTTATAACAAAGGTAGCCACCAAGGCATGCACCTTATGTCCTTTGGTGCATAGCTTTGGAGAGTGAGACATAAATGAAGGAAATTCCATTGATAGTTTTTTTGACAAAGATCAAAGATTTGAAGGAGCAGTTGATTTCTGCTAATGAAGTCTTTCCAGATAGTTCCCTTGTGTAAACTTTTTTGAACATCCTTCTCGATTCATATCAGATTTTTGCTTCTACTCTTTGATAAATGATGAAAGGCAATCCAAATGACTTAACATTTGAGGAGTTAGTCTTTGTTTTGTTGTAGGAAGATCAGTCTAGGCAGAACCGGTCCATTATGTGTATTACAGATCAAGCTTTCCTGGCTAGTCAAAAGGGAAAAGGTAAATGGAGCTCATCTATTAGTAAGCACAAGTCTATTAATTCTACGCAATCAAAGAGGGATGACAAAGATGAGAAGAAAATAGAAAAGCAGAAATTATTTTGCAAATATTGTAAAGGAAATGATCATGTCATAAAGAGTTGTCCAAAACTGGTTGTAAAAAACGCAAAGAAAAAAGAGGTTGGAATGGTTGTTGCAAAGGCCTCTACACCTAAAAGAGTATGCTAATCTTGTTCAAAATTAAGAATGGTCATTTACTACTGTTTGCCATTGCGACCCATCATCTTCTCATGAGCAGTGTATGTCTACAATAAACTCAGATGTTTGATACTTTGATAGTTGGGCAACATATTACCTTGCAGCATAGCTTCTTCACTTCACTTGAGCTACCCCTATAGGTAATACCATCACATGCACCAACAACTCCTCTTATCCTAACATGGGAGTTGGTAAGATCATTATGACTATTGCTTATGGTATTTCTTTTACATTGTTGGATGCTTTATTTATGCCATGGATCAAGAAAAATTTGTTATCCATTTCAGCATTAACCAAGATTGGTTGGGTTGTGAAATTTGTTGGTGATAGATGTATAGTTCATGATCTGTCAAATGGCAATGTCATTATTGCATCTGGCATTTTATGTTGCGGGCTATATAAAATCATAGATTATCCAAAATTTGTGAATGATTCAGCATTTGCAGTTCAAGATTCTCAGGCTATGTCGGATGTAAAGCTTTGGCGTGCACACTTTGGTCATCTGAATTTTGTTAGTTTGCTAGGCATATAGAAATCTAAAATTGTGTCCTCTCTACCCAAACTTGAGGCACCTTGTAAACATGTTTCTGAAGGTCGTATTGAGGGCAATGTTAGTCAGCTGCCGGATGGGGACATGTAAAACCGAATCTTGTACACACACGCGTGAAAAATGGTTACGTGACAGTTGTAATTTCTTATATAAAGCAATGTAAAGAGAGTGAGACACGACGATTCTGGGAATCACCAGACTGTTCGTCTGGGTGTTTGTCAGAACGCTGTTGTAACACTGTTTGCGAAATCTCTGAGTACTCTGGGTATGGTGTACGATTTCGTATCGTGTTGTCTGTGAGTATTGTGGTTTACCGTAACGGGTGTTGAAGTACCAGACTGTTCGTCTGGGGAGGAAGAATTTCTGCGTATTGCTGTCTCGATTGTTTGTCTAAGTTCTTGAATCCTCTAAGTATTCGGTACACCTCTATATCTTGTTATCTCTGCGGAGTTAAGTTAGTGTGACGACTTGCATGATGACTGGGTTGGGACATTGCATGTACATGGGTGGTTAAGTTGAATTCTCTGTCTCGTCCTATCGGTTGTTATAGATACTGACGGGGATGTTAGTTTAATAGGTGTTCAGTAAGCTCTCTCGGTGATGATCTGAGTCGGTTATCTTGCAGAATCTTATTGTTATGATCTACTGATTAAGTGTGCAGTGTTGTTGCTATACATGTAAGGTGCATCTGTTGAGTAGAGATAGTGTAAGTGCGATACTGTTCTGAGAACTCTGAGTGTATCGTTGATTTCGGGGTTGTTGTTTAGACGTACCTTTTCGGTAAGATGGAAGTGTTATTCAAGTCTGTCACAATATAGTAAGAGCAGTAAACCCCTTTAGGGTAGTTGAGAGCCTTAAACAAGTTTGACTATGAACTGTAGTTGAGGTTCGATAGAATTGGACCGCAAGGTATTGTTAGGTGTAAAGTGGTTAGCCTGGGAAAATCAAGTCTAAGGGCCTCTGTTTTTACAGACCCCTTCCACTCCCAAGAACCCACTTAGATCAGTTAAACGCTCGTCTGATAGTTAGAACGAAGCGGTTTAACATTTTAACATCTAACACTTGGTGCCGTCTGTGGGAAAGTGGCATCAAGATCGTCATTCGTCTGTTAGGATCGAACATCAAGATTACCATTCGTCTGTCGAAAGTAGCAACAGAACCAAATTGTTGCAAACTTGCTGAGGAAACGTGATTATAAAATTTTATCGATAGTGATACTACGCGATTAGTACAAAAGATGATACATGCCGGTTACTCGATCCGGGGAAACGTATCCCAAGAACCATCAGTCTGGAGTACTTAATGTACTAAAGACAACTCTGGGAGGTAGAAGTACAACTAGGTTAGAACTGATTCCGGTCATATTCCAGTGGAACGTGTTACGCCTTTGGTACATTCCGGTACTATTTTGGCACAGTCTGTCGAAGATATAGTAACTCCAGAATCTACCAAGACGCAGTCTGAAGCTAGTTTAACAATCATGGATAAAGATTCAAATTTTCTTGCGATTAGAAACACATTAGCCAAAGAAATTGGTGAGGGTGAAAAAACACCTTATTCTGGCATAATTTCGGCACATTCCGGTGACATTTCGGCAACAGAAGGTAGTCACGATACACTCACTATGAACGGGCAACAACAACAACAACAAGTATGCCCACCAAGGCCGCCTCCGACAGGAGTGACGTACACTAAATTTGGTGGATTCCCGGGAGATGATCTGGATGCTCACATATGCACATTCGAGATAAGCTACGCAGTTCTCAACCATCCACTAGATCCGGTGTATAAAGCTATTGTCTTCCAATCTACATTGGTCAACGAAGCAGCTAGATGGCTTACAGAATATGATATTAATCACTTCAGCACCTATGAAGCAGTACGAGATGCCTTTTTACAGCGATTTAGGCTAAAGAAGAATCCAGCCAAAATTTTTGATTATCTGCAAAACAATAGACAGAAGGTAAATCAAACTGTACAGGAGTACGCTACCCTATTCAGGACGCATCTAAGGCAATTGCCACCAGCACATGCCAACCTACCGGACGAAGTTATTACTCAGTGGTTTATCAATGGCTTGACTCCACAACTTAAACAGATTATGATCATACGCTGTGTAGGGGCTATGACGCTAGATGCAGTAATCGTAATGGCTCTGCAACTGGAAAACAAGGTTGGAGGATTTACAGAAGATCTGGAGTGGTTAAAAACAAACAGAAATGTCGCCGAAGATATGACCAGACAAGTATACTGCATCACATGCAAGAATTCAGGCCATACTAGTGCCACTTGTGCACTTAATCAGCTATTCTGTGCTATCTGCAACACTGCCGGACATACCACCGAAAACTGCGCATACAATGCAAAAGTGCAAGGAACCGCAACCATTAATGCTATTATACAGGAACCAGGACAACCAGCCAATCATTATGTGCCTCCGCAAATGAGGAACAATCAGCAACAAGGATATCGAAATTACAGAGGACAGAGAAATAACAATTATAATGCAGACCGCTAGCAGACCGGACCGCCACCGGAAAATCCCAATCTGCCACCACCGCGTTGTCATTTCTGTGGTGAATTTGGTCACATTAGAAGATTCTGTAAAGATGCAGCTGAATACAATCAGAGGAAGAAAGAACGTCAAAACCCAATGGCAAATATGGTACAAATTACACCAGTGGAAACACACGCTGCAGTAATTCAGACCCGCTCCGGTAAACAACTACAGCCTGCAGCAGAATTATTTGAACCAGGTATACGCGAACAACAAAGGATGTACAACAAGGCTAGTCAATGGACCACCGTAGAACCTCCAGTTTCCCAAATCCTATTCCGGTAACCCAGACTCCGTTAACCGAAGAAGGAACACAACAACAGGATTCCAATTCAACAGCAGGCACATCATCAGCAGCAGGCACATCATCAGCAGCAGGCACATCATCAGCAGTAGGCACATCATCAGCAGTAGACACATCATCAGCAACAGGTATATCATCAGCAGCAAACACATCATCTTCAGCAGACGCATCATCTTCAGAATCTGTGGAAACAATCCAATCCCAAAAGGCCTGGGAAATTTTATCTAAAGCATCCATCACTCTTTCTTTGGGACAATTACTTGCAGTAGTACTAGGAGTTCGACAGCAATTTCAACAACAGTTCAGTCCTGTGCCTTCCTGCATTCCGGCGACAGCGACTGTACAACCGGAACCTGATTCTACGGTCGATCATTCAGTTCCTTTAATTACGGTATGGTATAAGAATTATAAAATCACACAGGTGTTAATTGATGGAGGATCTGGAGTCAACATTGCTACTGTTGCACTATGTAAAAGGTTAGGGTGGACCGAAATCGAACCAGTTCAGTTTTTTGTCAGAATGGCCGACCAATCAAGAGTCCATCCCATTCGACTTGTACGAAATGTACCAATCACTTTACAAGGTACAACATTTAAACTGACCTTTGTCATATTAGATTTACCGGAATCCACTCTTGATTACAACCTCGTTTTCGGCCGACCTTGGCTGAAGCACGCTAAGGTGATACAGGATTGGTCTGCACAAGAGCTCACTTTCAAGGATAAAAATCATAAATACATTGTAAAATTAGATGCCATACAACCTTGCGAGTTGCATGCTAGACCGTATTTGGCGGAACCAGTCCATATGTTAGATGGATTGTCAGATGATGAAGAAGAAGAATTTCTGAAAAATAATATTGACTTGATCTCCCTAGGAACTGTTGATCTACAATCTGTTGTAGATAATTGGAACCCTGCAGTTTGTACGGTAATGACTGTAACAGAAGAAGATAAGAAGGAAGATACTACTGCTATAGATGATGCTCGACTGCAACAACTTTTTAAGCCAGCTGACGATACAGAGAAGCCTCGACAATTTTATGTCCCAGAAGATCAGTTGATCACTTATAATTTAGGCAATGAAGATCATCCACGTCCTGTGAAGATAAAGCAAAACTTACCGGAAACATTTCAAGCATACTTAATCCAGTTACTCTGAGAATTCTCTGATGTCTTTGCATGGAATTATAAAGATATGAAAGGATTGGACCCGCGCATCTATCAGCACAGAGTCATGCTAAAGCCGGAAGCAAAACCGATCAAGCAATCCAGCTACCGGATGAATCCAAATTATGCATCACAGGTAAAAGCAGAACTTGATAGGCTATTGAAGGTTGGATTCATTATACCCATAGAACATGCTGAGTGGATCTCACCAATTGTTATTGTTCCGAAAAAGAATAAGCAGTTGCGAATATGTGTAGATTACCGGAAACTGAACGCAGCTACAGTGCCTGATCCTTTTCCGATCCCTTTTCTTGACACAATGCTTGATAGAGTAGCAGGACATGAAATGTATTCATTTTTAGATGGGTACAGTGGATATAATCAAGTTAGAATGGTTGAACAGGATATACCGAAGACCGCCTTCATTACCAACTGGGGTGTATTTGCTTGTACTGTTATGTGGTTTGGATTGAGAAATGCCCCAAGTACATTTCAAAAATGTACGCAGGAAATATTTTCTCCTTATCTCACCTCTTTTATGCAAGTTTACCTTGATGATTTTTCAATTTTCGGTAAGATGATAGCACACCTGTTCCATTTACGGTGCTGCTTTCAGAAATGCAGAGAATACAGACTCTGTTTGAACCCAAACAAATCTGTGTTTGCGGTTTCATGTGGCAAGCTACTTGGTCACATTGTATCTGCACAAGGTATACAGGTAGATCCAGATAAAATTTCGGCAGTATTAGAAGCTCCGGTGCCCACTACACCGAAAGAAGTTATGCGCTTCATGGGCTAAGTAAGATGGCATGGACGACACTTACGGTGGCTTGCTCATTTGGCAATACCACTGAACAAGCTAATCACCAAGACTCCTTGACAATTTGAGTGGACCCAGGAATGTCAGATAGCATTTGATCGTTTAAAGAATTTATTAACACAAGTTCCCATCTTACAGCCGCCGGACTGGGATCGCCCATTTCATGTATTTGTTGATGCTTCAGATATAGCAATAGGAAGTGTTTTGATGCAACAAATTGATAAGTGGTTCAGACCAGTGTATTATGCAAGTCGAAGATTAGCCCCTGTTGAGAAGAATTACTCTGTAACAGAAAGAGAATGTCTAGGGCTAGTATATTCTGTCAAAAAATTCAGACATTATTTGCTGGCCGTAAATTCACATTTCATGTAGATCATGCTGCACTTGTCTATCTAGTTCGGCAACAGCATCTAGGTGGTTGATTAGCACGATGGGTTCTACTTTTACAGGAATTTGACTACGAAGTCGTTCATTGGCCAGGCAGTTCACATGCCTTAGCAGATTTTCTTTCTCGCTTACATTCCGGTGAAGCTCCGCTAGGCATAGATGATACAACTCCGGCAATTTATGTCTCTGAACCAACAAATGATGAAATTACAGACCCACCTATACCATCCTGACCTTTCTCACTGATGGTTGCCTTCCATCTCAGACTTCTACGGCAATACGCAGAAAAATTGCAGTCTTTAGCTGCCGATTTCGGTTAATTGCTGGAAAATTATACTATGTGGATCATACCGGAATTTTACTTCGATGTATTCCACCACATGAAGTTAACTCAATTATTACTTTGGCTCACTCGATTCCTTCCGGTGGCCATTTTGCAGCAAACTTAACACACCGGAAAATTCTGCAGAGTGGTCTCTGGTGGCCAACTATGTACAGAGATGTATCAAAGTTTGTCAAACAATGTGATACTTGTCAAAGATCTGGACAGCCCCTGCAACGTCATCTTTTTCCTCTGCAACCCATCTTACCATTGGAACCTTTACAGAAGTGGGGTCTAGATTTTATTGGTCCGATTACACCTCCAGCAGTCTTCAGTAACAACCGTTACATTCTGACCTGTACAGACTATGCAACCAGATGGGTAGAAGCTTGGGCTTTACGGTCTGCTACAGCTGTTATGGTAGCAAAGTGTCTGCTAACTGATGTCTTTCCACGTTTTGGTTTACCACTAGAACTTGTTTCAGATCAAGGTACTCATTTTGTAAACAGTTTAATGAAGGCACTTACACAGTCTTTCCAGGTCACACATAAGTTTAATTCTCCATATTATCCTCGTGCTAATGGTTTGGCCAAAAGTACAAACAAATCTTTGCTGAATATGCTTCGAAAATTGATCATGGAAGCACCGAAAAGATGGGATCAACTGCTACCTGCACTATTGTGGGCATATCGGACTACATACAAGGTAACGACCGGATTAACACCTTTCAAACTAGCTTCGGATTAGAAGCAATAGCACCAATGGAGATAGTTATACCAAGTTTACGAGTAGCAATCGCTCAGAAACAGCTACCGGAAGACTCACTGTCATTTCAGTTGGATACACTCAGAGAATTAGACGAGCAACGATGGCACAGTTTTTTAACTATGCAGGAAGTACAACTAAGACAGGCTCGGACGCATGATAGACACTTGAAAACTCCAATCTTTACAGTGGGACAACTTGTCCTTTTTTATAACGCAAAGTCGAATCGGTCTGCCGGTAAATTCAAATTACGTTGGTATGGCCCTTACCGGATTTCAGAACAAGTGGGCCCAGCAACTTTTCGGTTGACTACGTTGACCAAAAATCCTCTTCCGAAAGTAATCAACGGTTCGAAGCTACGACCATACCAACACGCATCTAAACCGCACTGAAACGTTTTTCGGTGGGCCGCGTCGTTTGGCGCTCGCTTTTCTTTTCTTTTCCTTCTTTTATTTTTGCGTATTTAATAATTCAAGTTTGTAAATATCTGCGTCTTGATGAATAATTATGTCATTAGCCGCCCTGCCCGTTCCAGCTGCTAACGCACATCAAAGTTAAATAATTATCATTATAACACTGCACGATGACTAATCATCCTTCATTACCCTCCACCGTGACACATCTATTTAAACTTTTTTGTTTCGCCGAAAATCGCTATTGTGTTTGCGTGCTTGTATGCTTGTGAATTCCCTGTGTGTCTGCGTTGTGTGATTACTGTCTTTGTTGCGCTATGGAAGCTTTGGCGAATTACGCCGCCTTCCGTAATGGAATCCCTGCTGACGTAGGAGAATTCCTGCGCAACCGTGGGCTTGCTAATTTCGCTGAACTGCCATGGCATTGAGTGGAATCCCACCCTTTCTTTGCCAATATCATATCCGCCATCGCCAACACGCCGGCTACAGAACAGAGTTGGCCAATCATAACCTTTCCCACACAAACCGTAATAACCCTTCACTCATTCGCTGAGTCGTTTCGACTCCCTGCTCAAGGTAGACAAAAAGGCCCTAACCTCCCCGAAGCAACAATGAGAGAATTATTCCCTAGGTATTCATCGAACGAGTACGCGATTTTATGTCGATCGGAACCAAAAAGATCAGCACTGCAGTTCTTAGTTGCAATCCTAAACCTACAGAAGCGCACTTACGACATATCCTGGCCATTTTACTCGGCCATAGACTTAGTGGCCCGAGAACCAGTGAACTTCGCGACCTATTTCTTTCAACGTATCCACAAGGAGTGTGTAGCAATAATCAAGCAGGTGAACAAAGGAGGCATGCCCAGGTCCCGATTACCGCACATACTCTCATTTCTCTTCCCGGCAATCCTTGCAGCCCAACCACCACCTCGAGGGCCCATTCTGAGACATGAGGAGTCGATACAGCTACTAGACGACGAAGAAGAAGAAGAAGAACTCAACCAATTATTCCGCCGGAAACGCATCATAATCAGCTCGTCTGAGAGTGAAGCACAGAAATCAGCCGGAGAAGATAAAGAAGGAGATAAAGATGAAGAAAAGCAAGAAGAAAACACATTCCACGACACCGCCACATCCATGCAGCATGAGTCATCTGCACAGTCATCATCATCTGAGCAACACGAACAGGAAAAGCAGACGGAAACAGAAACAATCTCGACCGAAGAAGCATCTCAGCAACAAACTGAGCAGGAACAACAAGGAGGTGAACAACAAATTGCTAAAGATGTTTTCGAAGAGCTACTCAAGGCCGTTGAGTCAACGGTCGCGGACATCGACAAACAAAATAAGGTAACAGAAACTACCTCTGCCATTCCGGAACCTCAACTAAACCCAAACCTTCCTATTCCACCCAACGCACCCGTCGAGCCCGCAGCTTCTTCCGCCTCATCCCCCAACTACTCCCCTCCGACATCACAGCAACTTACTGCAGCGTCTTCCCAACCTCGCCCCCCTCTTCCACCACCCTCCACACCAGTATTTGCTCAATTAGAATCGATGGGTCAAATGCTAATCGAATTATCAAGACAACTGCCGCAACAACTGAAACAGATTACAAAAACTGTTCGCGAAGATTTCCAGCACAAATTGGAAGTCATGGAGGCAGACATCACACCCCTCTAAGAAGAACTACAGGCCGTGAAGACCGAAAATCATGCGCTGCATGAACAAGTACAGCAGCTACAGGCCAAAATCCAAGAACAAGAACAACTAACAGCCCAGCGGGATGAAGCCCTGGCCGAGGCAAAAGAAAAAGAAGAATTACTACTCGTTGCAGATGCAGAGATAAGAAAACTGAATCAATTACTCAAAGAAAAAGAAGAGGCAACGAAGGAGCTAGGCAATTTACTAGAAGAAATCAGAACGAATCTAGCAGAGGAAGTAAAGAAGAGCCAAGAACAACAAAGGGAAGCCAAATTGACAGAAGATGAACTCCATAGAACAAGTGAGGCTCTAACAGATGTCAACAGAATGCTGAAACATTACCTGGCAAAAGAAGCTCAAGCACAGAAAGAAATCGCACAACTCCGACGAGAAAGAGATGCCTATTCAACAACGATACAGTATCAAAACCAAGAAATTGAAAGGCGAGAAATTCAACTGAGCAATCAGAAAGAACGAGTAATCGAGATGCAGAAGCAGGTTGCAGAAGTAAAAGTTTCAAGGGATGCAGCTTTATCTAACGAGTTCTACCTACAAGAGGCCTTTTTGCAAACTCAGGCCGAAATTTTGCTCACTGAAGCTATCTCTCTAAGCTCTGTTAGAATAGATGCGCAGCTAGTAGAACCAGACACCCTTAAACAACTGTTAGAAACACTTAAGAAAAAGATCGCCCGAACTTTTAGACTAGCCCGGAATATGTACTTAGAAGGAATAGTAGACGAGCCGTAATTTTGTAAAACTGGCGGGTTCGAGTCCACCGGGCATGCCAGTGTTAGTCGGCCGCCGGATGGGGACATGTAAAACCGAATCTTGTACACACACGCGCGAAAAATGGTTACGCGACAGTTGTAATTTCTTATATAAAGCAATGTAAAGAGAGTGAGACACGACGATTCTGGGAATCACCAGACTGTTCATCTGGGTGTTTGTCAGAACGCTGTTGTAACACTGTTTGCGAAATCTCTGAGTACTCTGGGTATGGTGTACGATTTTGTATCATGTTGTCTGTGAGTATTGTGGTTTACCGTAACGGGTGTTGAAGTACCAGACTGTTCGTCTGGGGAGGAAGAATTTATGTGTATTGCTGTCTCGATTGTTTGTCTAAGTTCTTGAATCCTCTGAGTATTCGGTACACCTCTGTATCTTGTTATCTCTGCAGAGTTAAGTTAGTGTGACGACTTGCATGATGACTGGGTTGGAACATTGCATGTACATGGGTGGTTAAGTTGAATTCTCTGTCTCGTCCTATCGGTTGTTATAGATACTGACGGGGATGTTAGTTTAATAGGTGTTCAGTAAGCTCTCTCGGTGATGATCTGAGTCGGTTATCTTGCAGAATCTTATTGTTATGATCTACTGATTAAGTGTGCAGTGTTGTTGCTATACCTGTAAGGTGCATCTGTTGAGTAGAGATAGTGTAAGTGCGATACTGTTCTGAGAACTCTGAGTGTATCGTTGATTTCGGGGTTGTTGTTTAGACGTACCTTTTCGGTAAGATGGAAGTGTTATTCAAGTCTGTCATAATACAGTAAGAGCAGTAAACCCCTTTAGGGTAGTTGAGAGCCTTGAACAAGTTTGACTATGAACTATAGTTGAGGTTCGATAGAATTGGACCGCAAGGTATTGTTAGGTGTAAAGTGGTTAGCCTGGGAAAATCAAGTCTAAGGGCCTCTATTTTTACAGACCCCTTCCACTCCCAATAACCCACTTAGATCGGTTAAATGCTTGTCTGATAGTTAGAACAAAGCGGTTTAACATTTTAACATCTAACAACAATATGCAGCATTCCTCCTTCCCAAAAGATGAATCTATTCGAGCTACTAAAAAATTGAAGCTTGTTCACAGTGATGTCTGTGGTCCTATGAAGACACCTACTTTTGGGAACTACCTTTACTTTTTGACTTTCAATGATGATTTTTCCATGCATGCATGGGTGTATCCACTAAAAGAAAAGTCCGAAGTGTTTATGTGCTTCCAATAGTTTTTGGTTTTGGCTGAAAATCCATCAGCATGTGTTAGAAGAAGTATTTTTTGAAGTATTTTTGATGAAAAATAATTGTAAAATGCCAAAAACTTATAAAAATATTTATGCAAATAATGTAAAAATAAGGAAGAGTCTTCCTTATGGAGAGTAGAATCATATGTATTTTTTCTAGAATTTTTGGAAACTCCTAGATAGCATATTTTTAGATCAGAAGAGGAAAGGACCAAAATTCAAGTGTGAAAAGGGAAACTTGAAAATGTATAAAAGACAATTTCCTCTATTTTGAGAGGGTTGGTTATTTGTATGCTATCGAAGCAAAGAGAGAGAGTTTCCTGCAGAAAATCGTGTTTCTTCCTTTTATGTGATTTCTTTGATTTGTTGAGTCTATTCTATGTGTAACCATGGAGATTTGTAAGCTTCTATTGTGTATTTCTGATGAATGTGTATGAAGAGAGTTGATTCCTAATGTATTGAGTGAGAAATTGATGAGGAATGGTGCTGTAGATGAAAATCATCTGTTTTCATAGAATCGCGATTGTCTCGTCTGAAGATTATAGGTACCATTTTTGAGTTTTGATGTTATGATTGTATTCTGCTGAGAAAATAACATGTTTTAGACACCAAGATTATTGAAAATGATGGAATATTGCTCAAGATAATCCAAACCCTAGAAATTCCTCTTCATCTTCATTATTCTCAGAAATCTAGCCAGTTTTCTCTTATTTCTTGGATTCTATCATCTAGAAGGGGCTGTGGTCTCTTGTATACTTCCAGGATTGACAAAATTAAGATGTATTGTTGATTCTTTATGCTAAATGATTGGAGAGGACAACTCCAAAGGTTAACAACAAACATTTTTGGCGCCGTTTCCGGGGAGTATAGCAAAAGTTTCATTGAAGTTGGACCTTGCTGGATCTTCTATTGATGATGGTATTGAACACATTGAAAAGGTAATACTCTTTAATCAAGAAATGGAAACATGAAATGGTAGATTTTTTTTTGTTGTTTGTCTTTTGGGAAAAGAAAACAATAGATAATCTTTTGAGAATAAGAAGTGTTGAAATTCTTGCAAATTGATAGTTGCTCTTATCATTTTTTGGAAGTAAAGTGTAGGTGTGTGAAAAGTTGAATCAAGAAAGCTGAAGATAATGTAAAATGTGTCTATTCTTGCAATTGTAGAGTGCTTTTTGACCAAGTACCAAGCAAAATTGTTGATCTTGGGAAGATGACATGATTGCATTGAGAAAAGTCAAGTAAAGTAGCTAGATGCAAGTAGATAGGATCCATTTGTTAATCAAGTTAAAGCCATAATCTTGAGAAAAAGTTTATTTGCATCTTGAAAACAAAAATGTTTGAGTTTATCTTTGCAAAAATTGACATTTGCATTTTTTAGCACATTTTTCTTTGGGAAGTTTTGCTCATTAACTGTTTTGATAGCAAAGCATAAAGGAGTATAACCAATCAAGAAACACAGGATCAACAGATCACTAAACAAGAAACCCTAAGTGAAGTGTTTACCTTGATTTAGGGAAAAATACTAAAAAAATTCATAAAAATCATTAAAACACTTAAACAAATTTCTTTTTTCCTTAGAAAGTTGGACTTAAGTGTTGTTGTTAAGAGTAAAGGAGGTCAAGTGGAGGGAAAGCCAAAAATTGCTAAAAAATTGGAAAATCAGAAAAATACAATTCTCTTCACAGGATCGCGATTTTCTGGATTAATTCTTTGTTAATGATGTAAACATTGCAGGTGACGGTTGATTTGGAGTGAAAAGAAATTGGAAGAGTTGAAAGAAGAAAGAAGACCCAAAATTGCAAAAAACAGGAAGTACAGGAAAAATACGATTCTCTGCACAAAATCGCGATTTTCTATAAGAATTTTTTGTTTTTTGGAATTTTGAGCATATTTGGGTTTTGAGATAGGTAATTGTAAGAGATTTTATTAACTTGAGTAAGGGAAGGAAGTCAAATTCCAAAAATCAGTAAGGATTGAGTATTAAGTGGGAAAAGTGGAAAAGAAGCATAGAATCGCGATTTTCACCAGTAGATAATGAGAGTGACCAATGATATGTTAGGAATTGTGGGTTAAAAACCATAAAATTGCTGAAGGATAAAATTGGACAAGTAAAAAGTGAAAATTCTGAGGAAATAACACAGGATCGCGATTGTGTGAACACTATAAAACCCTAGAAATCTCAGGAAAAACTCATTTGAGTAAGAAAGAGAGGGAGAGAGAGCAAGAACAGGATCGCAATCGTCTGCAACCATAGAGTTTTTGAGATTTCTGGATTAAGCAAGCAAGGTAAGGAGTTCTCAATACATTTTTTTGTATGTCTTTAAACTTACATGATGATCAAAGCACAAAAAAACACAAAATAGCCAAAAATACGGAATCGTGATGTTCTGATTTTTTGAGTTTTCTGTGGAAAAAATAATAATATTGAGTAAAGTCTTTTATTGCATGTTAAAAATAACTAAGGCGATTCTATTGAAGAAACAAAAATTTGGAAATCAATAACTTAAAATTTTTTTCAAAATCTGAACAGAATCGCGATTCTGTAGTCAAACACAAAATCGTGATTCTCTGAAACAAAGCACAAAATCGCGATTCCCAGAGCACGATTTTCATAAGAGAATCGTGTTTCTAACAATTGTGAGCAATCACGATCATCTGGGAACAAAATCGTGAAAAATCAGGATTCTCTCACAGAATCGTGAAAATACACGATTCTCTCACAGAATCGTGAAAACCACGATTCTCTCACAAAATCGTGGAAATCACGATTCTCATCATAGAATCGTGAAAATCACGATTCTCATCACAGAATCGTGAAAATCATGACTCTCATCACAGAATCGTGAAAATCACGATTCTCATCACCGAATCGTGAAAATCACGACTCTCATCACAGAATCGTGAAAAACACGATTCTCTTTACAGAATCGTGAAAATCACGACTCTCATCACAGAATCGTGAAAAAACACGATTCTCTTTACAAAATCGTGGAAAACACGACTCTCATCATAAAATCATGAAAAAACACGATTCTCTCCAGAGAATCGTGGAAAACATGATTCTCTCCACAAAATCGTGAAATTAATTGAATGATCCTTAGGTCTGGTAATAAATTATACTCACATTCCAAGCAAGAACTGGGAAGGAAGGAAATAGAGCCAGTGGTAGGAGAATTGCAAGAAAGAGATTTAGGGCAAGAAATCAACATGGAAAATTTAAATGAAACAAATGAATCCTCTAAAACTGGGGACTATAGAAACATCCTCAAATACATGTATACAAATAGGTTTGGAACCTATGTATATCAGGATGGAATGCATAAGTTTCTCATTAGATTGAGAAACTTAGAAGTTCCCCTGAACATAACACCAGTAGCACAATTTAAGGATGGTAGATATGAGGATAGGCAGGGATGTGTATACATCTTCTCACAAGACCCATAAAATTCTAATGACCTAGGGCAAAGTGCAGACAAGAGACCTTGGGAATAGAACCTAGGGCCATCAGACTTGCCAAGACCACATGAAATCCACAATAATGGTGAACAACAACAAGGTAGGAGAACACATACTTCCCCAAATCCTTTTGAAAAGGAACCAGAAGGATTTAATGATTTTCCTTTGAGAAGAAGAAATCATTGGCAAAATCAGGGCAGAATGCTTAGACCCTATCAAGTAGCCAAATGCATGAAAAATAAATATGAAGGATATTCTGATCCTCATGCTCATGCTGCAGATTTTAGATGACTAATTAGAGCAGAAGAGGTTGAGGATTACAAAGTACAATTTGAGGCATTTGGTCTAACCTTAACACGACCTGCATTATCTTGGTTCATTCCCTTGAGAAAGGAAATGTATCTAGATATTGAATCCTTCCTAGAAGCCTTTATTGGGGAATTCTCAAAAACTGGAATAAAACATAGCACAACTACATTGATACATAGCTTTAAACAACAAAAAGATGAAAATGTCAGAGAGGCAGCTAGGAGATTCAAGCAGTACATTGACAGATGTCCCAGAGAAGAAGTACCTTCCATGGCAAGACAAATATCCCTATTGATAGAAGGATTAAGAAGTGCCCAATTAAGAACCCTAGTGTATTATAGGAGATGCTCTGACCTAGGAGCATTTGTGAAAGAGGCAATATATTTGGAAGACAATAGAGGACAAGACCTGTTAGCATTTGATCAACCTAGAACAAATGAAGATAAAATTCCACCAACAAAAGAATTGGCACAAGCCATTGCTAAAGCCCTAGAAGTAAGCACCAAAACCAATTTGATAAATACCAAGATAACTACAAATAAAAAATGCTATAATTGTGGAGAAAATCATTTGGTACAACAATGTCCATATAGAAAACCACCACATTTGCAAGATAGGAAAACACTCAAATACTGTACATTGGAGAGAAAATGGACAAATCATACCAGAGAAGAATGCTTCTACAATAAACAACCCATCAAGGAGAGAGAGTATGCAAGCCAAAGAGAATCTGGATATATTGAGCAACCAAGACCTGTACTTGGGCAACAACCTCCACTACCAACAAATGTGGTACCAGTTAAATACACACCAATAGAGGAGGGAAACTTAAGAACAAGATCACCTTACAAGGAATATTATCAATGGAATGAAGGATATCAGGAAGAGTGGGAAGGATATGAGTTGAGAGAACCGGAACTACAAGCCCTAGATTTGGGAAATGGGAGAATTGAGATGGATACAACCACATTCATGTATATAACGAATCATTACATGTCCAATCAAAAACCTCAGTTCAAAGGGAGCCAAAAGATAACTTGTTATAGATGTGGGGGAGAACATTTCATTAGAGACTGTCCACAACCTCCTACATTAAGAATAGAAGGAGCTTATTGCAAGGATTGTGGCAGAGATCATTTAATAAAGGATTGTCCAAAAAATCCTCAAAAACAACAAAACACATCTAATAACATACCATTGAAAACAGTCAACATCATGGAGCAAGAAGAAGTGAGTGATAGTGACCAAGTAAATGTAAATGCTATAACAAGGGCACAAGCTAAACAACAAGAAACAACTAAAGAACAAAATAAAGGTTTAGTTTCAAAGGGGAAGAAAAACAGACAAAAAGGGAAATGGGAAAGGAAAAAAAGAATGGGTAAAAGTTTAGAAGAAGAGAATATGGAACAGTCAAACAGTAGTCCTCCTCAAAAGACACAAATCCAATCAAAGATAAGAAATTCACAGAGTCTAGACACCTTGATAAAAGCATACAAGGGAAGGATTCAAGAGGGACCAAATCCTACAGACCATATAATGGCTTATCCTATGCCAGATATAGAACATGAAAGGATGGAAAAGTGCAAACAAATCATACAAGAAGCACAACTCAAACTAGGGGAATCAGACAATTCTCAAACAACAGTTGGGGAGTCAAAAACAACAAGAACAAGAGAAACAATTAATCAAGAAGATAACCCACAAATTACGTTCTATGTAAATATAGATAAACAATGTACAATCTTATACCACACCACATTGGAGGAATTGGTAAAACAGGATCCTCACTTACAATACAAAATGGAAAAATGGGAAGCAATACCAAAAAATCTTGATTCACAGCCACAAGAATTGGAGGAATTATGGTACATTCCTATTGATAAGATAGGAGGATATTGTGAAGGAGAAGAAGGGAACTCAACCTTGAGGATATAATTTGGTACAAATCATGCTCAAGCCATATTGGATAGTGGATCAGGAGTGGCTATCATGACTAAACAAACATGGGAAAGATGGGGAAAGAGTGAATTGATACCCACTAAAATGAGATTGCAACTAGAAGATGGACACATAGAAAAACCTCTAGGAATATGGGAAAAGGTGACTGTGGATATATGTGGAATAGAAATAGAGCATACTTTTGCCATAGTTGAATTTCCACAATCCACTTCATATGAAATTATCCTAGGAAGACCATTTATGAGACAAATGCAAATTGTACAAGATTGGGGTAATGATTGTCTATATCTTCAGAGCAAAGGAAGGATAACCAGAGTGAATCTAAGAAATGGTCATTATGGTGACATATCCCCTCAAGAATGGTTCAAAATGTTGGAGCAAGTCTATGACAAGCCTAAGTATTGGCTTGATTCTCACAAAGTCTTAGAAGAAGCTTTAAAAAGAAGACTATGTAAAGTTCACTTGTGAACTACCTCTTGTAACTTTTGAAGAGTTTACTTAATGTAAAAGTAAGAGAATCTTAAGTGGTTGAGTCCACATGATCAAGAATGGAAAGAGGAGCCACGAATTTGTGATTTGTGGTAGGTAGAGAATCAAATCAATCATTGATTGATTGGAGAGTGATTGAGGGAAGTTAGCCTCCCAAACTCAACTATAAATAGATGGCAGTTTTGGTCGTGGTTAGAGAGACCTATGTGAAGACCTCCAAGAGCTGAGTTTTATGCCATATCAAGGTGTGATTACAAGGCACACATATGTATCAGTAAGTCATTGTATTGTACAAGCAATATACTTTCATTTTTATGATTATTTGAGTTCATCTTTCCATGTTCTTGTGAAGTGTACTACTCACTGCCATTACTCTCAGTTTTCGCAGTCAGCTTGCAGAGATGTTTTCTCTGAGCTTGGTGCATCATTTTCAGTGATTTAACTTGGTAAAGTTAGCTCTATACGTCTACTATATGCTCATAAATTTTCATGTCATTTGAATGTTGCAATCTTCAGTTATGTTCATTTGAAGTCAACAGGGTCTGTTCATCTTCACCTCTCTGTCAGGTACCCGACTTTTTCACTCATCTTGTCAGAGGTGTTTCTCAGTGGTTACTTATTCAAATTCAGTGATTTAAAGCTTGTTGGATTTAGCTTACTGTCTAGTATATTCATACAAATTTTCATAATCATTGGATTTCTACATTTTGAGTTATGGTGATTTTTCGGCTCACTGGTCTATTTCTATAGCAGCCCGTGAAAATCGGGATGATGTCATCACTTGTTAAAACTCATTCTCAGTGTGTGCTTTGCTATTTTTGATGAGATTACTCTTGAAAGTTAGCTCTTTAAGCTAACTACACTTCCCCAAGAGGAATTAAGCTAATTGCTGCTGTGCTCAGAGAATTATGTAAAACACTGGACAGGTGTATGAACCAAGAATAGCAAGTTTTCACCTCTGAGCTAACTCCAACTTATCTGTTTTGATCTATCTTTTTGAGAGTGATCTTCCAAGGTACATAGGGTGTCTAATACATCCATTGGCAAGCTAAAAGGGCCCACCATCTACTCCTGGAGTTCATTTGGCTGGTGTAGATCAAGGATTTTGCAACACCTCTTCATCTTCAAACACATACTTATCCATCTCTTCACAGTGGTATCAGAGCAAGGTTGGACAACATGGCAGATGGATTTCCTTCATCAATTGACAAATTGGACAGAGGTAACTACTCAACTTGGTCATTAAGAATGGAAGCTTATCTCCAAGGTAGAAGTTTATATGGTTATGTGGCTGGAGATGAAGTTATGCCAAGTTTCAGGAACAAAAGTCAACCAACACAAGAAGAGCAAGAAAGATTGAGCACATGGTGCTCCAAGGATGCACTTGCAAGGTCTTATCTCCTCAACTCTATCTCAGATTTTTTGTTGCCTCACATTAGAAGTTGTAAGACATCTCAGGAAGTGTGGGATGCACTTGAAGCTTTCTTTTCTTCAAGTACCAAAGCTAGGAAGCATCAACTATGGCTTGAGTTCACAACTCTCAAGAAGGCTCCCAAACAAAATGTGACTGATTTTGTCACAAAGCTCAAGGACATAGCAGATCAGTTGGGAAGCATTGGAGAGGTAATAGATGAAGAGCAAATTGTAAGGCAGGTGATCAATGGCTTGAAGGCAGATGACAAGTGGGAAGCATTCACCACAGCTATGGATTTGTACATGGACATGCATGTACCTGATTTCAACACACTCATTGGACAACTACTTACTCAAGAGGCAAAGCTTATCAAAAATGGAGAAAGCTCTAAAGGTAATCAATCTTCAGCTTTATACACGGATAAAAGCAAGTCTAAAGATAACAAAGGAAAGGCAAAGAAAGTGGATGATGAAGCAGGTACATATCAAGCTAACTATGCAGGTAGAGGAAGACATGGCAGAGGTAGAGGAAGAGGAGGTAGACAACGCAGGGGGAGATCCCAAGACTCCAACTCATGTTCTATTTGTGGATTAACTAATCATACAACTGAAAATTTCTTTAGGAATTCTAGGAATCAAAGAGGCAGAGGATACAATAGAGGAAGTTATGGCTACTCAAGAGGAAGGTTCAACAACTACCATGGCAACTACACCAACTACAATCATTCAAACTATCAAGGAGGCTACAAAGGAAGGAGAGACTACAATAACTACATAGAAGACTCAAACAAAGAGGATTCATTATTGATCATGAACATGGCTATGCCACAAGGTAAATCTGATGAGCATGTTTTCTACATAGATTCAGGTTGTTCAAATCATGTGGCAGGAAATGTGGCACTCCTATCAGATTTAGAAGATCCAAGGAATAAGCATGAGGTACAAACAGGAGATGATACAAAACATCCTGTGGAGAAAATAGGCAATGTCAAAGCACCTGATGGAAACATCAACCTACTCAGTAAGGTACTCTATGTCCCTACCATTACAAAGAATTTGATAAGTGTTGGGCAGATAGTAGAGAAAGGGTTGCAAGTCAGGTTCACAAAAGCAGGAGCATTTGTTGAAGATCCAAGTCAAGGATTCAGAAGAATTGCAAAAGGTGAAAAGACAGGTAGATTGTTCACATTTGAATTACAGGACACTAGAAACATTGCTCTCTTTAATTATGGTAGTCAGACACTCACAGAATTGGAAGTATGGCACAAAAGGTTAGCACATATTGGTGAAAGGTCATTAAAGCAAATTTGCAGGGACCAAAGTGTACTTGGACTTCCTAATTTGTCAAAACAACATATGATTTATAAGTGTAGTGCATGTCAATTTGGAAAGTCTCACAGGTTACCATTCATGAAGAAAGGTTATATGCATGGAGATCTCTTGGAGTTGGTTCATACAGATGTATGGGGACCTAGCAAGGAAGCTTCAATATCTGGATCAAGGTATTATGTTTCCTTTATTGATGATTGCAGCAGATGGACTATCCTATTCTTTATGAAACACAAAGATGAAGTTTTTTCATGTTTCAAAAGATATTTGGCTCTTATGGAGAATCAAACAGGTAAATCACTAAAAAGGCTAAGGTCAGATGGAGGGGGAGAATACTTCTCCCATGATTTTGATTCTTTTCTTCAAAAAAGAGGAATCAAAAGAGAGGTAACTACAAGGTACACTCCTGAGCAAAATGGAGTGGCAGAAAGGAGGAATATGACAATTGTTGAAGCTGCAAGGTCTATGTTAAATGAAAAGCATTTACCTAATTATTTATGGGCCGAGGCTGTATCTACAGCCACTTACTTGATTAACAGGTTGCCTTCAAAATCCCTTGATGGGATGACTCCATATGAGGCTTGGAATGGAAGAAGACCAAGCTTAGATCATTGTAAAATTTTTGGATGTATTGCTTTTGCTCATGTTCCTTCACAGGTTAGAGGCAAGATGGATCCAAAGGCAGAAAGGTGTGTATTTATTGGATATGACAACAATCAAAAGGGCTACAGGTTATACAACCCTACCAACAAAGGATTCTTGGTAAGCAGAGATGTAGTTTTTGATGAGAACAATTCATGGTATGAAGATTCATGCAGGAAGATCAATTTACCATATGATCTTGAAGAAGATTTTCCAAAGCTTGGTAGAGAACAATCAAAGATTGAAGAACAAGACACCTCAGAGGATGATGAAGAATCTCACATGGAAAAGATCAAAGCATGGAAGTCTAAAGGTAAAGCAAAATTGCAAGAACTTGGACATGAAGCAGAATCATCACATCATGGCCTAAGAAGATCTATGAGGGAAAAGAAAAAACCAGAAAGGTATGGGTTTGACACCTCATTAGTAACTAAACATTCTATCTACATAGCACAGGACATAAACCAAGAGGAGCCATCATCATTTGAAGAGGCCAAAGCAAAAACAGAATGGAAGCATGCAATGAAGGAAGAGATTGAAGCACTTGAGGAAAACAACACTTGGGATTTGGTGCCCAAGACTTCATCCATGAAGGTAATAGGCTCAAGATGGGTCTATAAACTCAAGAAGAATTCTGATGGTTCCATTAACAGGTATAAGGCAAGGCTTGTAGCAAAAGGCTTTGCACAAACTCAGGGAATTGATTATGAGGAGACCTTCTCTCCTGTGGCAAAGATGCCTACTATTAGGGTTTTGCTTAGTATTGCCTCTTCCAAGAATTGGAAGATACTTCAACTAGATGTAAAGAATGCATTCTTGAATGGTTGGATAACAGAAGAGGTATATATGGCACAACCACCTGGTTTTGAGAATCAATTTTATCCTGATTATGTGTGTAAACTTAACAAAGCATTGTATGGTCTCAAGCAAGCTCCAAGAGCTTGGAATTTCAGGCTTGTTTCATTCTTGCAGGACAAAGGCTTTCAACCAAGAAAGGCAGATCCTTCACTCTTTATTAAAAAGAGTAATTCTGAGGTCATCTATCTATGTGTATATGTAGATGACATTATATTGACAGGAAATGATGCAGATGGTATGAAGAAGATCAAAGATCAGATGAGAGAAGAGTTCAAGATAAGTGATTTGGGTTCACTTACCTACTTCCTAGGTTTGGAAGTTGTCTACAAAGATCATGGTTTGTTTCTCACTCAAAGGAAGTACATTAAGGACATGTTGGCAAAATTCAAGATGCAAGATTGTAAGATTGCAGGTACTCCAATGGAGGTCAATCACAAATTGAGCTCACATGAAGGTGAACTCATAGAGGACATCACATCATATCAAAGTCTAGTGGGTAGTCTCAACTATGCCACATTGACAAGAGTAGATATATGTTACAGTGTGAGTGTGCTAAGACAATTTATGCACACACCAAGGAAACCACATATGGATGCTGCCAAAAGGATTCTCAAGTATCTCAAAGGAACCATAAATGAAGGACTTTATTATCCTTATGTATCTGATTTAGGTTTGAAGCTATTTTCTGATGCAGATTGGGCTGGCTCCAAGGAAGATAGAAGGAGCACTTCAGGTTATCTTACCTTTGCAGGTTCAAAGCTTATTTCATGGTCATCCAAGAAGCAACCCACAGTTGCTCTCTCTTCTACTGAAGCTGAATATAGAGGTCTTGCCATAGCTACACAAGAAGCTATGTGGATGAAGACATTGTTCAAAGATCTTGGATTGGAGTTTGGAACTCCAACTATTTTTGGTGACAATATGAGTTCTATTCATTTGGCTGCTAATCCTATTTTTCATGCAAGGAGTAAACATATTGAAGTTCATTATCACTATGTACGAGAGAAGGTTCTAAGCAAAGAGATTCAAATATCATATGTGTCCACTCATCAACAATGTGCAGATATTCTAACCAAAGCATTGGATGGTAAAAAGCTTTGCAAATTCAAGGCTATGATTGGTTTGCAGGTAATCTTGGAAGATTGAAGACCTCAAGCATACTTGGCTTGAGGGGGAGCTGTTGGAGCAAGTCTATGACAAGCCTAAGTATTGGCTTGAGTCTCACAAAGTCTTAGAAGAAGCTTTGAAAAGAAGACTATGTAAAGTTCACTTGTGAACTACCTCTTGTAACTTTTGAAGAGTTTACTTAATGTAAAAGCAAGAGAATCTTAAGTGGTTGAGTCCACATGATCAAGAATGGAAAGAGGAGCCACGAATTCGTGATTTGTGGTAGGTAGAGAATCAAATCAATCATTGATTGATTGGAGAGTGATTGAGGGAAGTTAGCCTCCCAAACTCAACTATAAATAGATGGCAGTTTTGGTCGTGGTTAGAGAGACCTATGTGAAGACCTCCAAGAGCTGAGCTTTATGCCATATCAAGGTGTGATTACAAGGCACACATATGTATCAGTAAGTCATTGTATTGTACAAGCAATATACTTTCATTTTCATGATTATTTGAGTTCATCTTTCCATGTTCTTGTGAAGTGTACTACTCACTGCCATTACTCTCAGTTTTCTCAGTCAGCTTGCAGAGATGTTTTCTCTTAGCTTGGTGCATCATTTTCAGTGATTTAACTTGGTAAAGTTAGCTTTATAAGTCTACTATATGCTCATAAATTTTCATGTCATTTGGATGTTGCAATCTTCAGTTATGTTCATTTGAAGTCAACAGGGTCTGTTCATCTTCACCTCTCTGTCAGGTACCCTACTTTTTCACTCATCTTGTCAGAGGTGTTTCTCAGTGGTTACTTATCCAAATTCAGTGATTTAAAGCTTGTTGGATTCAGCTTACTGTCTAGTATATTCATACAAATTTTCATAATCATTGGATTTCTTGAGTTATGGTGATTTTTCTGCTCACTGGTCTATTTCTGTAGCAGCCTGTGAAAATCGGGATGATGTCATCACTTGTAAAAACTCATTCTCAGTGTGTGCTTTGTTATTTTTGATGAAATTACTCTTGAAAGTTAGCTCTTTAAGCTAACTAGACTTCCCCAAGAGGAATTAAGCTAATTGCTGCTGTGCTCAGAGAATTATGTAAAACACTGGACAGGTGTATGAACCAAGAATAGCAAGTTTTCACCTCTGAGCTAACTCCAACTTATCTGTTTTGATCTATCTTTTTGAGAGTGATCTTCCAAGGTACATAGGGTGTCTAATACATCCATTGGCAAGCTAAAAGGGCCCACCATCTACTCCTGGAGTTCATTTGGCTGGTGTAGATCAAGGATTTTGCAACACCTCTTCATCTTCAAACACATACTTATCCATCTCTTCACACAAAATACATCAAAATCAAGAATTAAGTGAAGAATCAGAGTTGGAAGATCAGAATGAAACTGAATCATCAATATGGAAGTGCAATGTGATAAGAAAGCTTATAAATGGAAAAAGAAGATTAAGAAGAGAAGATTGTGTAGAAGGGAGAAAATTACAAGATGAGAGCTATATACCCCAAAAATTCAAAGATGAAGAATTTGAGCCTTATGGTTGGAACCAAATTTTGGCTACCATGGATCTAGCCAAAGATGAGTATGCAGGAGTGGAATTTCAAAATGAAGAAGGGTATGATGTTTTTCACATTTAAGGGTATCAAAAACAGAAGAGGACCAGGAAAAAGAAATGATATTGAAAAAAGGGAAAACACAATATTTGGAAGAAGTAAAAGCTGAAGATGCAATAAAATATAAAATCTCAGGCAAATATAAGAAAAACAAACACAAGGAAATTGAAAAAGACCAAGAGGATGAAAAAAATGAGAAAATGACAAACAAAGATCAACAGTTTGATGTACCATCAAATTTCAAGACTTATGAAGTAGAAGAAAGACTACTTCTAAAAATGAAACCAAAGAGAGAAAAGAAAAAAGGAGAGGCATATGATAATGAGGAACAAACTAAGAAGGTTATGATCACTCAAGAAGAGGGGGAAGAAAGACATATTGTGATAGCTGATGACATGACAAAACAAGAAGAGGAGGCATTAAGAAATTTGGCCAAAAATTATAGGAATGTGTTTGCTTACAGTTATAAGGATTTGAAAGGAATTGATCCTAAAATCTATGAGCATAAGATTCCTATTACACCTGATGCAAAGCCAAGCAAACAAAGACATTACACATTCAATTATAAATACTCTGCTAAAATAAAGGAAGAAATTGACAAGCTACTGGCTGCCAATTTCATCTATGAGATTGAGTATACAGAATGGATATCTCCTATAGTTGTAGTACTAAAAAAGAATGGGAAACTTAGGGTATGCATTAACTTGCAAAAGATGAATGCATCAACTATAAGGGATAGCTATCCATTGCCTATAATAGACCATCTTCTAGAAAGAGTTGCAGGGAAGGAGGTGTATAGTTTTTTGGATGGTTTTTCAGGATACAATCAGGTACCCATAGCATTAGAGGACCAACATAAAACTGCCTTTTCCACAGAATGGGGAATTTATGCTTTTAGGGTTATGCCTTTTGGGTTAACTAATGCCCCGGCAACTTTTCAAAGATTAATGTGTCATATCTTCAAAGAGTTCTTGAGGAATGTAATGGAAATTTATGTGGATCACCTTTGTACTTTTTCATTAAAAAGATAGGATCACTTGCAAGATTTAGAAAATATATTCAGGAAATGCAGAACTTACAGAGTATGTTTAAATCTAGAGAAGTGTGTATTCCTTGTAAGACAAGGAAGAACGTTAGGTCACATAGTCTCCAAAAATGGAATTTCAACTGATGAGAAGAAAATAAAGGCCATAGTAGAACTTCCAAGACCAACAAATGTAAAGGAACTTCAAACTTTCATGGGACATTGCGGGTATTATAGAAAATTTGTACACAAGTTTGCTGACATAGCTAAACCTTTGTATGCCTTAATCACAAAATTTGAGTGGACCAAAGAGTGTGACCAAGCTTTTGAGACCCTAAAAACTTGTTTGGTTACAGCCCCAATTCTGAAAACACCCCAGTGGGATAAAATTTTTCATGTCCATGTGGATGCTTCAAACTATGCTTTGGGATGTGTGTTAGCACAACCAATAGAAGGAAGCAAATTAGATTTTCCAGTTGCTTATGCTAGTAGGCAACTAAATTCAGCAGAGAAAAATTACACAACTACTGAAAGGGAAGGGTTGGGAATGATATTTGCTGTGAAAAAATATAGACATTATCTATTGGCCAACAAGTTTAAATTGTTTGTGGATCATCAAGCTTTACTCTACCTAGTAAATAAACCTTGTCACACTGGTAGAATAGTCAGATGGTTTCTTTTACTAATGGAGTTTGAGTTTGAGGTGGTGGTCAGATAGGGAAAAACACATTTGAGAGCAGATCATTTGTCTAGAATACAGGCTAAAGAACCAGGTTCACCTTTAGATGATGATCTGCCAGATACATATTTGTTCAAAGTAGAAAGTGTTCCTGAGTGGGCCATGACTTTAGTTCCTTTGCTAACCATGGGTCCTTGCAGAACATTTGGAAACAACACACATTTAGTATTACAAAACAGAAACTTTATGTTGCTAGTTGGGCACTTGTATCACCTCAACCATTCTATTTTCATATATTCCGTATTGAACTTAACTTTAAGAGAAGGTGAAGACATGCTTTGTATCATTTGTCCTTGCAAGGTTTTGCTTTTAGTCCTTTTTAGGTTAAATTTATTCAACAAAGCTGAACTAATCAAATTCACTTGGGCACCTGAATCTATTAAAACCCTGATTTTTTCATCTTGACAATCCATAGTTATCACAGGCAAATGTTCTTTTTGTTTTAGAGGTGTTCCACACAGAAGGACTTCTCTAAGGTTTTTGGTTTTTCTTATCCTTTCCTTTGCCTCCTGTTGAGCCTCTTTCCTAATGTTTTCCTCTTCCTTTTTCCTATTTTGAGTTTGGTGTAATCTTCTCCATTCAGAAGCGGTTAATGGAAAGTCATACCTTTTAACTCTGCATCCACTTATGAAGTTTGGCATGATTTCTCCATCTATGTTAGCTAGTTGGATAGATCCATTGTTACTGATCTGATGTATAATATAAGGCCCATGTCCTTTTTTTTGAAATTTCTTCTGATGTTCCTTGACTGTGTATGCCAGAACTAGATCTCCTTCTTGTAGATCTTTTTCTTTTATGTGAACATCATGATAAGCTTTTTGCCTTTTCTTGTATGCATATATGCTCATAATTGCTTGGAGTCTAGAAGCTCCCAGTTTTTCCAATTCCACGACTCTTTCAGATAATTCATGTCCAGTCCATTTGTATTGATTTCCCACCTTCAGTGTTGGAATAAGGAATTCCAAAGGCAGAACTACATTTTTTCCATATACTAGGTTGAATGGTGTGGTTCCTAATGCAGTTTTGAATGCCACTCTATAGGCCCATAGGACATGATTAAGTTGTAAATCCCAATCATTCCTGTTTGTGTTTACTAATTTTGACAATACAGTACAAAGTACTTTAGTAGTACTTTCTGCTAACCCATTGGCTTGTGGGTGATATGGGGCTGATTTTCTATGACTAATCATGAATATATTCAGTTATGTTTTCTATAATTTGGTTCAAAAAATGAGTCCCCCTATCACTTACCAATTCAATTGGAAGTCCAAATCTAATGATGATGTTTTCATACAGAAATCTAGCAGTAGTATGAGCATCGTTTCTTTTTGTAGCTTTGGCCTCAGCCCATTTTGTTAGGTAATCTGTAGCTACTAGTATGTATTCAGCATGGGATTTTCTTGCTGGAGGATGTATGGGTCCAATGAAATCCAACCCCCATTTATTTACTAAATGCTCTGGCTGAAATTAATGGAACTAATGGCATATTGTCTCTTTTATTTGGTTGACTCACCCTCTGACAAATGTCACATCTTTTCACATATGTTCTCACATCAGGAAATAGGGTTGGCCACCAAAAGCCGAAATATAATATGAGTTTAGCAGTTCTGTCACTTGAAAAATGTCGTCCTGCCACTCCAGAATGTGCCATTTCCAACATTTCCAGATATCTATCTTTAGGAACACAAATTCTTAAATATCCATCCATCCCTCTCTTATACAATTGTTCTCCTATTAGTTGATATTCTTCAGAGATCATTTGTGAATTTTTTGAGTCTGCACTAGTTCTTACTTGTTTTCCTTTCTTCTTCCTTTTCAATTCCTCAATGATGTTCTCACTCCATTCTGGATTTTTCTGAAACCAATATAGAGTTATAAGTTCTGAGTTTTGCAAGGATTGGCATTCCAAGCAGTTAGCAATATATTTTGTTACATCTTGAATTTTATTAGGCCAATGTACCCCCATCCTATTGAGATTACTTAGAGTGACTACTCTGGAAGCATGAGTACAAGGGTTCTAACAATGAGCTCTTCTCAGATATTCCCGTTGCTCCTCTTCTGGAGTACAATTGGCAGAACAATTGAGGATTGTAAAGGAGAAAAATGAGGAATTGACACACAGGATAATTTCTTTGGAAGAATTGGAGGTTCAGCAACAAAACAAAATCCAATATCTTGAAGAGAAGTGTGCAAAATAGATAGAGCATAATAGTAAGATGGAGATGGAGATGAAGAAAATAGAAGGGAGATACAGAACCTTACAAAGTTCTTATCAAATCATGGTCAAAGCAAATGAGGAAATAAACAAATTATTAATGGAAGAAGACCACTTGAAGGAAGAAAGCAAGACTTTTCAGGTGACACAAGAGGAGAAGGAAGATTTGCACAAGGAAATCATGAGATTGCAAACAGAGTTGAAGGAAACAAAGGAATTGGAAGAACAGGCTAGTATACATGCTGCTACCTCAATGAGGGGTTACAACAAATTACATATGGATATAGAAAACAAAAGAAGTGATTGGCAGTCAAGTATAGAAAAGGAAAGAAGAGAATGGATAGCAGAAAGGGAGATATGGGCATCTCAAAATAGAAGTTTAATGATAACAATAGAAGAGCTACAGAAAAAGCTGGAAAAACCACAAACTCAGGTAGAAGATCAGATGGAGACTACACATACAGAAGATTATGAAGTAGGAAATGATGAATGAAATCAACATGGCAGTAAACCAGAAAATAAAGCACCAGAAGAAGAGTATTCAGAGGAGTTTGTCCAGAAACTTCTGACAGACAAAGAATCCAGAATGGATTTCATTAGAAAAATGCATGATGAATACGAGGAACAGATCGTTACATTTGCTTTAAATAAAGGGATAAATCCTGATCAACATCCTTGGGCTGCAGATGGATTAGGCATACCTTTGTGCATGATCATGGAAAGTATTAAAAATTATCAGTTGGCAAGGGTGGGATTACCTCCAAACAAGTATCTAGAATATGAGGAAGATATCAATGTGACCAAGGAGCTATTTGAAAAAGCTAATCCAAAATGGAGAAATAGATGGTTGGATGCTAATAAAGAGTGCAGAAAAATATGGAAGGAAGCACCTATTCAGCTGAAGATTAATCCAGCATACTGCCCAGTAGCAAGGAGAAGAGAGTGGACAGTTTTTTGGGAAAGAAGAAAAGAAGGACAAATTCCATCCAAATGGTCGAATTTTTCAAAGATAGCAGGTTCGAAGGCAAGAACATGGCCCACAAAGAAGTATATGGTGGACACAACTGAATCTATCATAGCCACATACAAGGATGTTAATGACCCAGCATCTATTTTACTAATCAGAGTTTTTACTAATCAGAGTAATGAGACTCATCTTGGCATGTATAGAGACTTATACAGATACAGATGTCAGAATTCTAAATTACATTGGCTTCAATTCTCCTACTGATGCTTTAATATTTGATCTCAATGAAACACCTGACAGGATATGTTTGATGGCTTATTATAGCAGAATAATATTTTTGGGCAGCCATTATCGCCAGAGTTTTGAAGATGCATTTGATTATGGGTTCTTTGAAAGGGAATCAAAAATATTTGGAAATCTGTCAGTTGTAACAAAATCTCGACTCACTACCTATGAAGCTGCTTACACAGAGTACTTGAAAAAAGATATAATTGATAAACCAGAGGCTGTTGTGCAGTGGAGGAAAGCACTATTTGAGATGGTAAACAATTTTAATATTACAGAAAGAAAGAGCCATGACCTACTATCACAGGTTTATCAAAGAAAGAATAAGTGAAGAAAGCATTCAGGATATTTGAGCAAGTATGTCTTTTGTCAGGAGCCAAAAGGTCTAGGAGGGGAAGAATGTTAGAAGAAGTATTTTTTGAAGTATTTTTTATGGAAAATAATTGTAAAATGCCAAAAAATTGTAAAAATATTTATGCAAATAATGTAAAAATAAGGAAGAGTCTTCCTTATGGAGAGTAGAATCATATGTAATTTTTCTAGAATTTTTGGAAACTCCTAGATAGCATATTTTTAGATCAGAAGAGGAAAGGACCAAAATTCAAGTGTGAAAAGGGACACTTGAAAATGTATAAAACACAATTTCCTCTATTTTGAGAGGGTTGGTTATTTGTATTACATGCTATCCAAGCAAAGAGAGAGAGTTTCCTGCAGAAAATCGTGTTTCTTCCTTTTATGTGATTTCTTTGATTTGTTGAGTCTATTCTATATGTAACCATGGAGATTTGTAAGCTTCTATTGTGTATTTCTAATGAATGTGTATGAAGAGAGTTGATTCCTGATGTATTGAGTGAGAAATTGATGAAGAATGGTGCTGTAGATGAAAATCGTCTGTTTTCACAGAATCGCGATTGTCTCGTCTGAAGATTACAGGTATCATTTTTGAGTTTTGACTTTATGATTGTATTCTGCTAAGAAAATAACATGTTTTAGACACCAAGATTATTGAAAATGATGGAGTATTGCTCAAGATAATCCAAACCCTAGAAATTCCTCTTCATCTTCATTATTCTCAGAAATCCAGCCAGTTTTCTCTTATTTCTTGGATTCTATCATCTAGAAGGGGCTGTGGTCTCTTGTATACTTCCAGGATTGACAAAACTAAGATGTATTGTTGATTTATGCTAAATGATTGGAGAGGATAACTCCAAAGGTTAACAACAAACAGCATGCAAAATGGGCACCCTTCGTTTGTCTAGGGGGGGGTACATGTCTTCTGATTTTAATGCATTTCTCATTGAACATGGGATAAAACATCAGTGTAGAATGTCGTATACACCTTAACAAGATGGAGTTGTTGAAAGAAATAACATGTCACTCATGGAAATGATGAGATCTATGGTCAAAAGTCAAGCTTTGCCACATATCCTGGCTTGAGGTTGTTATGTGTGCAACATATCTACTTAACAAGTGTCCCACCAAAGCATTTCAGTCTATCACTCCATATGAGGCTTGGCATGGGTGCAAGCAATGTGTTGCTCATTTGTCTATCTTTAGTTGTTTGGCATATGCATTAGTTGCCTGAACAACAATGCCGAAAATTGGATGATAAAGTACTGAAATGTATTTTTTTTGGGTACAATTCTAAAAGCAATGGCTATTGTCTATATCATCCATAGATTAAAAGCATTTTGGTTAGCCATGATGTTGTTTTTGTGAAAGATATAGTTCATCCACTACTTTCATGTACTAAATAGACATCAGTTAGCTCCAAAGATGTGTATGACACTTTGCTGCCTCTTTTTACAAGTGGACAGTCAAGTGCTATTCCAAATGAGGCAATTTCTCAGCCTTTACAGGTTCCCATGATGATGTAGATCATTCCATTTATGATGCAGATTTTCATGATGCACTTGTTCATGAGAGGGGCGATATAAAGGAGGCAAAAACTATGGCTAAATGGCTGGTGCAGACAGACTCTGCAAGATAGCAAACTAGATGCACCTTTCTTATATCATACTCGTTCAGGCTCCCATAGCACCTCTTTTGCATCAGATTGCTATGTTATGGCAGCCTCTAGTCTTTGTGATGAGAATGAGCCTGTTTCTTTTGATGAAACACAAAATTCAAAAAATTGGATGGCTGCTATACAATCAAAATATGATGCTATTATGAAGAATGGTACTTGGTCTTTATGTGATTTTCCTCCTAGCAAGAAGGCCATTGGCACTACATGGGTATACAATCTGAAACCTAAACCCGATGGAACAATTGACAAGTACAAAGCTAGGCTTGTTGCAAAAGGTTATGCTCAAGAAAGTGGCATTAATTTGTTTGAGACCTTTACACCCACATGTCGAATGACTACCGTTCGTAGCATTTGTGCACTTGTAACCCATCATGGTTGGAGTGTAAATTACTTGGACATTAAAATTGCATTTCTAAATGGTGACTTACATGAAGAAGTGTATGTTTTTCAACCACATGTTTTTATACAAAAAGGGCATGAAAACAATGTGTGCAAATTGAAAAAGGCATTATATGGTTTGAAGAAAGCACCACATGCTCAGTATGAAAGGATACATGCCTACTTGATTACACATGGTTTTGAGAACAGTCCAACTGAGAGCACATTATATTTTAATCATGCAAATGATGTGATTCTGATCATTGTTATCATGACATGTTTCTCACTAGTCATATTGCCAATTTTAAGGCTGAATTGCATGACTCATTTGAGATGTCTGATTTGGGGCATTTGCATCATTATTTGGGCATTCATTTTATGCAAGTTGATGGTGGAAAGCTTTGTGTCAAACAAAATATATTGACATGTTATTGCAGCATTTCGGCCTTGAAGATTGCAAACCTATTGCTACTACTATGGAAACAAGTCTAGGGTTGAGTCTTCATGATGTTGGAGATGCATATGATGTTGTTCTCTATTGCAGGTTGTTGGATGTTTGATTTATTTATGCATAGCTTGGCTTGATATTCAATTTTTTGTCTCACCGATGAGCAAGTTTATGCATTGCCTAGGTGTCACGCGTTGGCAAGGGGTCAAACACATCTTTCGCTACTTGAGTGGTACTCGGATACTTGGATGGTTTTATCCCAAGGATCACTATCACCAGATTTACATGCTTTTTTTTACTCTGATTGGGCGTGTTTCTATGATACTCATGTGTCCACTAATTGTTTTTGTTTCATGCTTGGTAGCTCATGCATATCTTGGTTGAGCAAGAAGCATCATACTGTGGCCACTTCTAGTTGTGAGGTTGAGTGTAGGAAAACTTTCATAGCGAATGTTGAGTGTGTGTGGCTTAGACACCTTATGGTTGATTTGGATGTTGGTCAGTCTTCTGCCACCACCATGTGCACCGATAGTCATAGCGCATTCACAGTTGCGAGGAACCTTGTGTTCCATGCTTGCACAAAGCACATTGAGGTGCATTATCATTATGTTATGGAGAGGTTCTCTACTCGAGAGATTAGTTTGGCATATGTGCCCACATAGGATAATATTGTAGATATTTTCACAAAGGCTCTACGTCAAGAGAAGTTTGAAGCTTTCCACAAAGCTTTGGGATTACTTCCTTTTGTGGATTGATCTCTTTCCACATCACTTGCCACTTCCTTATACGTGAGTGCCAACTCCTTGTTCACCACATCACTCCAAGGGGGGATTTGTTGATATATTTTGATAGTGATGTGTGTGGACACACTTAGGACCACCAAGGCACTTTTTTCCTTCTTTAGGAGGTTTTTTCCTCTGGCTTGTATATACACCTATAACCCTAACACGTTACTTATCTTTGTACATTCACTTGGTAATTCATTAAGTATTTTGTGTTGTGCTCCAAGCTTCTTCTTCTTCCTTATGCTATTCATGTGCATTCGTAGACCTCAAACTCCAACAATTCCAGTCAACCATTTCTCTCTCTTGCTTCAAAGGTTTTGGGCACATTTGATGAATTGGGGTATAGTTCAAGTGTCTCCAAAAAGAGTTATAACTTACACATGAAAGACTATTTTAAGATTCACAAGTTTGATAGCACCAGCTCCTCTCTATGGAAGAATCAAATTTTTTATGCCTTGATATAGAGAAGACCATGGAAGTCGATTAGCATTCATATAAAGAAAGCTACTTATATGGATGATGATGATTGGGAAGAGCTTGATCAAATGGCAATGTCTGCAATTTGTCTACACCTTGCAAGTAGTGTTTATTTCATTGTTTGGACTGTGCGATAGTAGGGGAGGCGTGGAAGAAGTTTCACAACTATAGGAAAGATAAATCTTCCAAAAAAATATATTTGATGAGGAAGCTTTATAAATTGTGCACGAAAGATATAGATATTGTGATAAAAGACATAGATAGTGTTGTTGCTCATTCAAATGAGTTTAATGCACTCTTTTCTCAGTTGCAATCTCACCAGATGGAAATGGATGATGAGATGAAAGTGTTTCTCTTGCTATACACACTACCACCCTCATGGCTTGAACAACTATTAATAACAATGCACATAGAGGCAAGTGTATCTATAATGATATTTGTGGTGCACTTTTGAGAGAAGAGATTTGCAGGAAGTATATGGCTTCTACGGATAGTGGAGATTCATATAATGTCCATGACTCTAACTAGAGAAAGAATCAACCACATGAAAAGATAAAAAACAAAGAAAACAATGGTCAACATGACAATCTTAGAAGCAAATCACAAAAGAGGTATATTGAATGCCATAATTGCCACAAGAAATGACATCTGAATACAAATTGCTATGCCTTGAAAAATGCCAAAGGTAAAGGGTAGCATGTTGATGGGCATTATAAAAGGTTACTTATGACGATTAAAAAACATAAAAACCAATCACATGAATACAAATCATACATATGTAAGAGACACATATGCAAATCATAACATATGGATGACACACAATAAACACAACAATAAAAATAGAAAATAAATTAAAAAAAACCAATACTTGAATGATATGGTGAGGAGGGGATCTCTATGAATATCAACTTGCTTGGAAGCACATGTGCAAATGACTTTTTGATTGAATATATATATATATATATAGCTTAGGAAATGCTTTTCAATCGAGAGCACTTTTGACTGACAGTATCTTCAATTTAAAAAAAATGATATCTAATTTTCTATTCAAGATTATTTAGAAATCCTTGAATAAATCGAACATATTCAATATTTTTATATTATTCAATCAAATAAATGCAACATAGGCTGACATAAAAGAGGCTAAAACTATGCCTAAATGGCTAGTGCAAACTTTGAGAGATAGCAAATTAGATTCTCCTTTGTGATATCATACATGTTCAAGCTCTCATAGTGCTTCCTTTGCATCAATTCATTATTGAATGGATGCATCTAGTCTTTGTGATGAAAATGAGCCAGTTTCTTTTGATGAAGCACAAACTTAAAAAAAATGGATGACTACTATGCGATTAGGATATGATGCTATTATGAAGAATGGTACTTGGTCTTTATGTGATTTCCCTCTAGGATAAAAGGCCATTGGCACCAAATGGATATACAAGCTAAAATTTAACCTAATGAAATAGTTGATAGGTATAAGGCTAGGCTTGTCACCAAAGGTTATGCTCAAGAAAGAGGCATTGATTTTGATAAGAACTTTGCTCCCACATGTCAAATGACCACTATTCATAGCATTCATGCACTTGCAGCTCATCATGGTTGGAATGCACATCCGTTGGACATTGAAACTACATTTTTGAATGGTGACTTACATGAAGAAGTGTATGAATTTCAACCCTATGGTCTTGTGTAGAAATGACATGAGAACAAAGTGTGCATGCTAAAAAATGCATTATATTCTTTGAAGCCAATACTACATGCTTGGTACGAAAAGATACATGCTGACTTGATTGCACATGGTTTTGAGAGCAATCCAACTAAGAGCACCTTATATGGTAAGTTTGGAGATCATGTACATTTGATCATCATTGTATATGTTGATGACATGATGCTCACTGGTCCTAATGTAATAAATTAATTCTATGATCTAAGGGTCTTGTTGGTTCAGATAGATCTGAAATCGAACACCATTTGGTCACCCGTATGTATGGTCAAAGATTTAGAGACTAGACTTAAGCATAAGTTCATGTGCTTTCTTAAAAAAGTGATCCACTTAGCCTAGTGGTTAAGTCTCAAGGTTGTGAAGGAGGAGGCCTTGGGTTAGACCCCCATGGGAGGCATGGGGAAAGTGTTTTGCCCAAGGAGCTCTAGAGCCTTCTAACTCAAGTTAACTTGAGTCCAGGGAGACTTAACTCGAGTGGCGACTACACCAACCATTAGTGGATTCTAGTGGAAGGTAGTAAATTAGAGGTCGAGATCACTCCAACCACTAGTAGACTCTAGTGGAAGATATTAAAGCAGTGGAGGGGATTGCACATGCACTTGTGGACTCTAGTTACATTCGTAGTCCTCATTGATTCGAGCTACTATATATACATGCATAAGGTTGGGAGGAGAGTCATATCTCTAGCACATGGTGGTCATAATTCTCATTCTCTTGCATTGGTATCAGAGCTCTAGGCAAGCTCCCACGGTGACCTTTATGGCTCCTCATCTTCTTCATTAGCTTCCATGGAAACCTTATGTGTTTGCTTATCTCCTGCATGACAAAATATCCTTATCACTCCATGTTAACTTATGAATGTTTCTCTTCCTAGACTCTCTCATGCCATGCATTCATATCATACTACATCCATCTCTCTCTCTCTCTCTCTCCTGTAGAGAACCATTAACAAAATGTATGTAGTTGCTTTCATGTAGCCACTAGGACTTGAACCCATGTCTTTGCTGTATAAGACAGAGGAACTAGCCATGATGCCCATGGCATAGATCTATTCTATATATGCACTGAATACACTATATGAATGTTTCTCTCCCTAGAATCTCTCATGCCATGCATTCACATCGGATTGCATCCATCTCTATCTTCTACAGAGAACCATTAGCAAAACATATGTAGTTGCTTTCGTGTAGGAGCTTTTAATCTCGGTATAGATATGGGTTTAGAATCCATGAGAAGCAAATGACTTGATTCTACAACTTCAGTAGCCTGGTCTCAAACTCGTGATCTTCGAGTTGAGAGACAATAAATCTAGTATGAAACTTTACATGGATTCCAATGGTGCTGATTCAAGCCAATCATTGATGGCAAAGGATGAAAGAATGGAAAATGGCACTTTGGATGGACAATGGAAGGATGTAGCTTGATCTAGAGATAAGTATTTTCATATTAATGTTTGGTTTGAATACTTGTTTTTTGTTCGACTTTCATGTAGAGTGCATTTTATTATCATTGAAGCATGGTAGCAATCTTCATTTTTTATAATATTGATACGAATTAATGAAAGCTAATTGGCACAACATAGACATATTGAAATGCTTATCAAGCAAAGGCATGCATCTATGAATCATTGCATGGAAATGAAAGAATGTTGGTGCATTTATCCTTTGCATTTTTCTTTGTAAAAGAATGTTTCATTCACAACATAAACTTTCTTATTGCTTGAAAAAGATATTAGATGCACTCAAGTTTGTGCATATGCATGGTTGTATATTTTTAAAAGGTAGAAAGTAGTATGTTTGTACATGGATGCATGACATGCATGCAAAGCAAGCTCAAGTACTGCTTGAATTAAGTTTGATGCATGAATCTTCAAGATATAGATGTTTGGTCAAGCACTTTATCTAGAAAATATCTTTTGACATGCTAAAATCTAGAAAAGTTGGGATTCCTAACCCTAAAAGTGATTGTGGTTACATCATGCCCAAGTTTTGCCTCGTACAAGGAGCAAAGCATTAGCTTTCTTGACACTCCAAAATGCACACACTAATTCCAGTTGAAAAGTGTATCTTTTGGACAAGCTAATTGTAAAGCTTAATCATTAAGGTCTTCTATGATGTTGGTAAGCTATCACTTCTAAGAAAGAATCCCAATGATTCTTAAGTGATAAAGTAGTTGATGGTGTTCATAGTACAATTATTATGCATTGGTTCAATTGCCAAAAGATGTATGTACTTTAAACTATGTAGTCAAAGTGGATTGTCAAATTAATTTAAAGTACTCTAGTAGCATCATACAATTCAGCAATGATAATATTTTTTTCAAAATTAATAATAGGAACACATGAAAATGAAATTCAAGTCCACCTTTCATGAAGAAATGGGAAACCATATCCTAAGGTGATCCTTCAATTTGATACATGAGACATGAACACAATTCCAACAATAAAGCTTTGATACTCTTGTCCAGAAGTTAAGAATTTCTTTCAAGAATCATTACAATAGTGCAAAAGATTCCAAGATGAATCATTTACTCATGTTTTGGATTCCTTGTATGGAATCTCAAGTATTAGAGAATGTACAAAGATAAGTAGCCCATTAGGGCAATAGGCGTATATACAAGCCGGGGAAAAAAAACTCCTAAAGAGGGAAAAAAGTGCCCTGGTGGTCCTAGAGTGTTCACACACATCACTACCTAAATATATCAATAGAGTCTGTGTATGAAAATACAAATTTCTATAGCTTTCATTTTGGAAGTGTTATTACCACCGCCTATTAACACAACCACTCAACCTAAATAGAACATAGATGCTAACAAAGTAAAAGAAGAGGAAGTAGAAGCAGAAGAATTTATCAAGGACCGCATCACTAGTGAATCATTATACTCTCCATCATACAAGTATTGGTTATCTAGATTTCTAGAAGCACAACCTTATGGTGATAGTTTAGAATAGGCCATTGGATCATACATAACCACTTCCACAACACTGAAACACATCTTATCTCCTAAAGTACGCTATAAACACCCTGCATGTAGTCACATTGTGAGGTCATAGGAAGTTCAATTTTGAACTGTCGGTGTTCTCCATTCACACCCCTCGACAATTTGGTGAACCTGACGTGAAATTGTGACAAACATGTGCTTAGGAACTGAGCACCTCCATGGGAAGAGGGGCATTCAAGATGGAGAAGCCTCATCACTTCTCCCCCCCCATCGACAAGAAGAAAAGTTTGTATTTAGTTCATAATTCTCCTACAACTACTTTGAAGGTAACATTTACTAAGGTTCAGTTGCATTCGCACAAAAAAGAATTATATATCACTTGCCTTCATAAAAAGATTGTTTTCATTTCACATTGCATTAGGAAAGAGGTTCATTTACATTTGATCAAAAAAGTTGTTGGCATCATATGGGAAGACGCCAAGTACGAGCATGTATGCAGATCTAGCACTGAGGCAACCCATCAATTTTTTCCAATCCTTACACATTTTAAAAGTGATTCTCATCACTAAAAACCATTGTAAATACCATTTCTCTTTTTTGTAGCTCCATTTTGTACAAGCCGAGGAGTCCTTGAGCTTGAGGAGCCTTAGAAGTAGTTGCCTACCAATTTTCATATTTTTTAGATCTCATTTGAACCCTCAAATAAGCCCTGGAACCTAATTTTTAACTAGGCCGGACACTAGGTCTGGACAGGGCCAAAGCTAGTCAAAAAGTATAAATAGAGCTAGAGAGCTCATTTTTTGGGGTAGCTTCTTGTAGTTTTGAGCTTGTATGAGAACTTGGTTATAATAGAAGTGATTCCATTGTCTTACTCTCTTTGTTCTTGCCGTGTGTGCGCGTGTGTGTGTATGTGTGTGCATGTTTGTGTGCTTCTCACTCACATTTGTGCCTTCACTTGCTCGAGGTCTTCATACCATCCTCATGTCTTCCCGGATTGACATTAAAGGAGGTGCTACTCATCACTGAGCTACACCAAATTTTGGTGCCGTTGCCGGGGATTCGAGCTTTGAGGACGAGCGTGTGATGGTAAGACGTAGAGAGGACGCGTTGGAATGGTAAGTAGTAGGTAAATTTCTTGTTTTTTCTCCATCTCCATCTCCATCTTCATCTCCATCTTCATCTCCATCTTCATCTCCTTCACCACCTTATATTCCCACTTCCAAATCATTTCCCTCATTTGCTTTATGCGAGTTTGAGAGAGAGCGAGTGTGTGTCCTTGTTTGTGTGTGTTTTTTGCATGTTTCTTGCAGGTTTCAGCTCCATCATCATCTCCAGCAAGCTCAGCAGGTACGGAATCTCTCTGCGCAAGCCCCGAGGTGTCGAGCTCAAGCTATCGCGACACACCGAAAAGTTGCCCCAATCACGATTCTGAGTGCACCACGACACTGCGCAGCCCTAGAGCTCCTAAGATCACTAGACAAAACAGAAAAATTCACCATATCCCGACCTATCGCAACACCTCAAGGTATCGCGACACTCCCAGGTATCGCGACACTCTCAAGTATTGTGACACCCTGACCTATCATGACACCCCCAGGTATCGCGACACTCCCAGGTATCGGGACACTCTGACCTATCGCGACACCCCCAGGTATCGCGACACCTCGACCTATCGCGACACTCCCAGGTATCATGACACCTCGACCTATCGCGACACTCCCAAGTATCGCGACACCTTGACCTATCGTGACACTCCCAAGTATCGCGACACCTCGACCTATCGCGATGTCGGCGCGGAAATGTCAGCGCGGAAGCGACGGTCGGTGGATCAGGGCGACCGCCAAAGAATACGGCACACGCGGGGTGTCTTAGAACAAGCTCAGGTACAATGATCTCTCAAGAGATTATTAGTCGAGAAATTGCAGTGAAAACTTCAAGAAATAATTAGTAGTTAAATAAATTCATATAAATTAGACATAATCGGTGATTTTGTAATAAATTTAATATAACATTCACGTCATGCAGATAGGAAAATGGTGCGAGGAGCTCTGTTGAATTAGAAGCATTATGATTTCATTTATATGTGAGCACTATTCAATTTTATTGGAGTAAACTCAAGTCATTATCAAGTGATTTCCATCAGACTCCGTCAACATATATTAAACTTTCGCAGGTCTTAGTATTCCTTCATTTACATCAAACAATCTCTTTCGATTTGCCTAGTTGATCAAAGATTACTTACATCAAACAATCTCGGAAGAGATGGATTAAAGGTTTTAATAGCATCAGAACATCATTGTTATATGGAGCAGCGGACATATCAGAGAAGTATTAGATCGTTGAAGGATAAGTTAAATAGAATATCAGATGAATTAAATCAGGTAGCTCATAGCCTTTGAGGACTAGAACATCAAAGAATATTCAGGCATGAATCATTAAACTCATTAGTCCTGCTGCTGAGGAAAAATGTATTGAAATTGGCCTTCTCTTCAGATAATTATCCTGCACAAATCACGCAAAGAGGAGCACTGTAGGCGGTAGAGAAGCACAGATGGAGTGGGATCACAGAAAGACATCAGCCAGAAATCAGCATAGCAACATGAATGTTCTTTTATAGCAACACACACGCCTTCCCGCTTCATCCAAATTCGTTGTTGCCGTTGCTGCCAAAGACTAGCATCATCATAATTGTCAGAAGATTACATACATTCGCCTCCCTTGTTGGATAATCCACCCGTCACACTTCCCAGGACTCATGCAAAACTCCACAGTTAAGCATGCTCGGCCCGAACAGCGTCCGATCCTCCCTCAGAGATAAAAAAAAAAACACACAAAAATAGACCTTCTTTCCCCGGATGTCCTTCTTAATCTCTTCTCTTATATGACAATGTACAGCGGTCAACTCAGTAGAAGTTATGTAGAAGACAACGATGCTGATTAATACTTGTACAAAGTATGAACTAAAGAGTTGAGAAACATAATATCAAGCAAAACCATTATGCTATGAACGAAGAAGCTATTGAAAGTCGATTGCTCGTATTCAAGACTGTTCTTTTATTGCCATCAACATGTCTGCATAAGCGCAAGCAAGATTCTAGTCTTCAATTCTACCACGATATACCATGTTGTATTGCCTGCATCTTCCATCAGTATCACATAAGAAACCTGATATCTTCCAGATCGTCATGCCAATGATGTTGTAATTCGCAACGACAAGTTTTGAAATTCGATTATTCATCAGAGGTGCGCCAGAGAAGTGGTCAATAGCCAATGAGTCCACACAATCCGAACACGTGCATCCTTACACCATCAAAGACCACCCCATCCTACAATCTCACACATCCAAACTTTGATCTTCCTTTCTTCTCTTGTAACGAACATCAATGTTCAGAGAGAAAAAACAAAACAGCGTGAATTGGCTTTTTCCTCCCTTTCAGCGCTCTAAACAGTAGTCTCCTCCCCCCTCCGTTGTTCCATCCCTGCCGCGTGTCCCCCACTTCTGTCGGATGTAACAATCATTAATCTCCGTAGCTTTCGACAGACACCATTCTTTTCCACACCCGAAAGAAGCAAAAGAGTGATCGTGATTCATTTAGGTATTCTTTTCGCTCCCTTTTTATCTGTGTCCGAAAAGTATCTATGGCTAACCTTTGCTTTTAGCCACACTGTTAGTTCTGTGCAGACACACTTTGTGGACGCTTTCATGGAGAACCTCCGACGACAACATCACATATATCTCATAGTTCGAAAAAACTTCAACATATTTCATACCACGGCAGATTTGAAAATAAATACTCAATGATTTCTATACGTACAGTTCCTTCACTCACTTCATTAAGGCATCCACGATTCTGCGAAGACCTGTGTTTGCTTCAATAAACATCAGAACTCATCGAAAACTTATTTGAGTGTAGCATAGTATCACATCATCAAAAGTACATCAAAAACGTCAGAAAGAGCCACTATCGTCTCCTTCTTCTTTGCGTGCAGGTCCTTCCAAAGTGCGAAGCTGCTTTTGTCTCCTCTTTTCGATCCTTCTCCTTACTTGCATGTACTTGTGGTCCATCACAAACTCTAATAGAGATCTCTAATTTTTCCGAATCATATGATTGAAACTATATGAATTGGTAAAGAATCAATTCGTGTCCTTTTCTATCATTCGTATCATACTGGCTCAGATCTTCATCACTCCCTTGAATTCCACAAGGTGAAAGACCAAGATAATAATCCAAGACTTTGATCAAGACATACGAGTAGAGATGAATATCTCTACGACATTCACCCCCACCAAACCTGTGCATCCTCCGGATGCGCCAAATAACCCGAGAACAAACCTGTTTTCTACTTCATAATAACAATCAATTCCATAGCATAATTTGTGCATGGGTTTTAAAATAAAAGTGCCTTATGCAAGGCTGTGTAATTAGCCCTATTTATATGCACACTTTGAAAATGCATGTATAAAATTAATGGTGCAATCAATAAAGAGAATGGCTTCTGATGGTGAGGCTTGTGCACTCACTCACATACATAGCAATGTGGCATTACATAAATCCTTACAATCACTCTTATGTGCAAGGGTTTACTCGATTTGTGCCTCAATGCATGGTCATGTAGTGTGACCCTACTATGCATACTTTCAGTGCATTTTCTAAACTTTATGGTGCAGAAAGGGTAAGAGCTTTTGATGAAGAGGTTTTCTATCTCCTATACTTAGAATTTGCTCGCAGATTTCATAATACCTGTTACAATTGATATTGGTGCAAATGAACGTGCACCTAAGGGCAAAACTCAATATGTGTTCATACATAATTTAATGCATACTTGAAATGCAAGCTTACATAAAATGGTGCAAAACTGGAAGTAAAAGGTTTTCATATTCTACTCTTGAAGAAAATCTTGGTTGTCCATAAATTCCCATTCTTCATCTTGAACCTGAAAAATATCTTGAAAACAAACTCGTGAAAAAAACATAAGTATTAGCACATTTAAACCAAATTTTTCAATTCAAAACTTCTAGATAATTCATCTGTAAAAAACCCCGAAGTAACATTAAGTCAAATTTTGTAGCTTCCATCAACTTTTCTTTTCTTGCTTGACCTGCATTAAACCACTCAAAAACATTGATTAGAAAAGCAATATTTAAATCATTAATGAAATTCATAATTTTAATTTTGTAAAACAATTCCGATATAAATACCTTTTTGATAAGGAAGTAGGTTATAACTCCCATATAAATACCTTTTTGATGAGGAAGTAGGTTGTAACTCCCATATAAATACCTTTTTGATGAGGAAGTAGGTTGTAACTCCCATATAAATACCTTTTTGATGAGGAAGTAGGTTGTAACTCCCATATAAATACCTTTTTGATGAGGAAGTAGGTTGTAACTCCCATGCTTGTATCTTTTGATGAGGGAGAGATACAACTCCTCGTGCACGTGCTCATAAATATCTTTTGTTTAGGGAGAGATAAAACTCCTCGTGCTTGTGCTCGTAATTATCTTTTCACAAAGAAAATCATTTTCATAAATTCATAAACTTCACATTAGCTTTTTCAACCTTTGAAACAAAATTCATAAATTTCAGAAAAAATCATAATGTTCATAGTGTAATATAATCATCATATTTGTTGTAAACAAAATCAATTTGATCAAAATATTCATCATTTCATTCATAATTGTTCATCATAATAGCTTTCTTCCTATTTATGAAAGAAAGAAAATCATAAGCATAATGTAAAACTTCTTCATAAGCTAGCTTTTCCAAGCATAAAACTTCATAAAATAAAACAATTTAGGTATTTGTTTCTCAACTTTAGGAAAGCAGCACACATGCAATATCAAAAAATTGAAAAGTTTTATCTTCAATAAACAATTTCATCACAATAAAACTGTTTCTCGTAAATTCTTCTCTTTTTTTCTTAACTTTAGATGAGTTTTTAATATTATTTTCGATCTTCCATATGGCTTCTTGTACCCATTTTCCCATATTCTTGTCATGTTCTGATTGAAGTTGAAGATTTTCGTCTTCAGATGTTTGTACTATTCTTTTATCAGTTTTATTTTGATCACATTTATTGTCATTTTCTTTGACTTTAGGTTCTGTTTTATCCACATATATGTCTTCATTTCCATTAATTGATTGTTTATTTTCATCATCTTTTATCCTTACATCTTCTTCTTTCTTAATCTTATTCAATGTATCTTGATTCTTAAATGTAGTTTGAATATCATTGTTACTCATAGATTTAGGTGTAAGAAGGTTTTGATCATTGTCCAAGCATTTACTTTTATTCACAACCTTGTTCATAGAATGTAATTGACATACATTACTTTTCTCATTATGACTCCTCGGTTTCCATTGTTTTTGAAGTTTGGTTTTAGGACTCAATTTTGTTTGATCATAATAGTCTATCATCCCTCCTCGATCTAAGTTTAATTTCAAAGGTAGTTGTGTTTGATAATCACAAATCTTCAGGTTATGTGAAATGACTAAGTGATTTTGACATGCATTACTATAAGCAACACAATCCTCGTATCTATGACCTAGTTGGTCACACCAAAAGCATCTTAAGGGATATACTTTCCTATTCAAAGCCCTAAAGGTGGATTTCCTAAACTCATTCATATGGGTTTCATTAGGCAACTTTGGAGATAAACTTTGCATTTCATGTTCATTACACTTGCATTTAGGGTGTTCATTAACTTGTTTGGTCAAATCATCTATTTGAATCTTTAAAGTTTTAACAAATTGTTGTAAAATTCCACACATCACACTATTTGAATTTGAAAATTCACTTAACTTGTCAATTAACAGAAATACTTCTTTAAATTTTGCTTGATTTGACGAGTTTAGCTTATCCTCTAAATCTTTGACTTGCACTTCAAGTCCCAAATTTGCATTCTTAATTGAACCCTCCATAGCAGAGTTCTTTTCATGTGTGTTTAAATGAACTGCTTTCTTTTTACCCATTGAGATTAGAGAAACAAGAAGTCTTAGAGGATAGGTCAATACCTGCAATCTGAATCGAAGAAGAGGCTCAAAAAGTGACTGTGTGAAAATTTATACAATTTTAAATAGGATCAAAATCTAATACATCAATTGCTAATAGATGATTGTGCAAACGTTCCTCCTTCTAATGTCGATGAGAGGGGTGGCGAGATGAGGGTAGCTACTTGCCACTCTTCGTGGAGGCGCTCAGTTCCCTAGGGAACAGCCCTCAACACCTAGAAAAGTGCAAGGTTCCAACGACACAGCCACAACTCCCACGGATGAAGAAGCTTCTGCAATTCAACCTGTCGATGTATGCATATGCAAGCAAACTTTAAAATTTATACCTGAGCTGCATCGCCGTTTGTTCACGTCGGGTTCACCAATGTCGGCGCGGAAATGTCAGCGCGGAAGCGACGGTCGGTGGATCAGGGCGACCGCCAAAGAATACGGCACACGCGGGGTGTCTTAGAACAAGCTCAGGTACAGTGATCTCTCAAGAGATTATTAGTCGAGAAATTGCAGTGAAAACTTCAAGAAATAATTAGTAGTTAAATAAATTCATATAAATTAGACATAATCGGTGATTTTGTAATAAATTTAATATAACATTCACGTCATGCAGATAGGAAAGTGGTGCGAGGAGCTCTGTTGAATTAGAAGCATTATGATTTCATTTATATGTGAGCACTATTCGATTTTATTGGAGTAAACTCAAGTCATTATCAAGTGATTTCCATCAGACTCCGTCAACATATATTAAACTTTCGCAGGTCTTAGTATTCCTTCATTTACATCAAACAATCTCTTTCGATTTGCCTAGTTGATCAAAGATTACTTACATCAAACAATCTCGGAAGAGATGGATTAAAGGTTTTAATAGCATCAGAACATCATTGTTATATGGAGCAGCGGACATATCAGAGAAGTATTAGATCGTTGAAGGAGAAGTTAAAGTGATCAGTACCTCAAAAGAACGTTGGTCATTAGATACTCAGAACAGAGAGTCATTAGAGTTATAATGCCAAATCTTCATAGCTTTAGAATTCGATAAAATCATTATTACATCAGAAAATTTCTGCCAAGACAAAGTGCTTATCAGATGACTTCCCTTCCGCATGCTTTTGTCCTTCTTCTTCTTAGTGTTTCCGTTAGATCAGCGCTCGTAGAATATCAGATGAATTAAATCAGGTAGCTCATAGCCTTTGAGGACTAGAACATCAAAGAATATTCAGGCATGAATCATTAAACTCATTAGTCCTGCTGCTGAGGAAAAATGTATTGAAATTGGCCTTCTCTTCAGATAATTATCCTGCACAAATCACGCAAAGAGGAGCACTGTAGGCGGTAGAGAAGCACAGATGGAGTGGGATCACAGAAAGACATCAGCCAGAAATCAGCATAGCAACATGAATGTTCTTTTATAGCAACACACACGCCTTCCCGCTTCATCCAAATTCGTTGTTGCCGTTGCTGCCAAAGACTAGCATCATCATAATTGTCAGAAGATTACATACATTCGCCTCCCTTGTTGGATAATCCACCCGTCACACTTCCCAGGACTCATGCAAAACTCCACAGTTAAGCATGCTCGGCCCGAACAGCGTCCGATCCTCCCTCAGAGATAAAAAAAAAACACACAAAAACAGACTCCTCTTTCCCCGGATGTCCTTCTTAATCTCTTCTCTTATATGACAATGTACAGCGGTCAACTCAGTAGAAGTTATGTAGAAGACAACGATGCTGATTAATACTTGTACAAAGTATGAACTAAAGAGTTGAGAAACATAATATCAAGCAAAACCATTATGCTATGAACGAAGAAGCTATTGAAAGTCGATTGCTCGTATTCAAGACTGTTCTTTTATTGCCATCAACATGTCCGCATAAGCGCAAGCAAGATTCTAGTCTTCAATTCTACCACGATATACCATGTTGTATTGCCTGCATCTTCCATCAGTATCACATAAGAAACCTGATATCTTCCAGATCGTCATGCCAATGATGTTGTAATTCGCAACGACAAGTTTTGAAATTCGATTATTCATCAGAGGTGCGCCAGAGAAGTGGTCAATAGCCAATGAGTCCACACAATCCGAACACGTGCATCCTTACACCATCAAAGACCACCCCATCCTACAATCTCACACATCCAAACTTTGATCTTCCTTTCTTCTCTTGTAACGAACATCAATGTTCAGAGAGAAAAAACAAAACAGCGTGAATTGGCTTTTTCCTCCCTTTCAGCGCTCTAAACAGTAGTCTCCTCCCCCCTCCGTTGTTCCATCCCTGCCGCGTGTCCCCCACTTCTGTCGGATGTAACAATCATTAATCTCCGTAGCTTTCGACAGACACCATTCTTTTCCACACCCGAAAGAAGCAAAAGAGTGATCGTGATTCATTTAGGTATTCTTTTCGCTCCCTTTTTATCTGTGTCCGAAAAGTATCTATGGCTAACCTTTGCTTTTAGCCACACTGTTAGTTCTGTGCAGACACACTTTGTGGACGCTTTCATGGAGAACCTCCGACGACAACATCACATATATCTCATAGTTCGAAAAAACTTCAACATATTTCATACCACGGCAGATTTGAAAATAAATACTCAATGATTTCTATACGTACAGTTCCTTCACTCACTTCATTAAGGCATCCACGATTCTGCGAAGACCTGTGTTTGCTTCAATAAACATCAGAACTCATCGAAAACTTATTTGAGTGTAGCATAGTATCACATCATCAAAAGTACATCAAAAACGTCAGAAAGAGCCACTATCGTCTCCTTCTTCTTTGCATGCAGGTCCTTCCAAAGTGCGAAGCTGCTTTTGTCTCCTCTTTTCGATCCTTCTCCTTACTTGCATGTACTTGTGGTCCATCACAAACTCTAATAGAGATCTCTAATTTTTCCGAATCATATGATTGAAACTATATGAATTGGTAAAGAATCAATTCGTGTCCTTTTCTATCATTCGTATCATACTGGCTCAGATCTTCATCACTCCCTTGAATTCCACAAGGTGAAAGACCAAGATAATAATCCAAGACTTTGATCAAGACATACGAGTAGAGATGAATATCTCTACGACATTCACCCCCACCAAACCTGTGCATCCTCCGGATGCGCCAAATAACCCGAGAACAAACCTGTTTTCTACTTCATAATAACAATCAATTCCATAGCACAATTTGTGCATGGGTTTTAAAATAAAAGTGCCTTATGCAAGGCTGTGTAATTAGCCCTATTTATATGCACACTTTGAAAATGCATGTATAAAATTAATGGTGCAATCAATAAAGAGAATGGCTTCTGATGGTGAGGCTTGTGCACTCACTCACATACATAGCAATGTGGCATTACGTAAATCCTTACAATCACTCTTATGTGCAAGGGTTTACTCCATTTGTGCCTCAATGCATGGTCATGTAGTGTGACCCTACTATGCATACTTTCAATGCATTTTCTAAACTTTATGGTGCAGAAAGGGTAAGAGCTTTTGATGAAGAGGTTTTCTATCTCCTATACTTAGAATTTGCTCGCAGATTTCATAATACCTGTTACAATTGATATTGGTGCAAATGAAATTGCACCTAAGGGCAAAACTCAATATGTGTTCATACATAATTTAATGCATACTTGAAATGCAAGCTTACATAAAATGGTGCAAAACTGGAAGTAAAAGGTTTTCATATTCTACTCTTGAAGAAAATCTTGGTTGTCCATAAATTCCCATTCTTCATCTTGAACCTGAAAAATATCTTGAAAACAAACTCGTGAAAAAAACATAAGTATTAGCACATTTAAACCAAATTTTTCAATTCAAAACTTCTAGATAATTCATCTGTAAAAAACCCCGAAGTAACATTAAGTCAAATTTTGTAGCTTCCATCAACTTTTCTTTTCTTGCTTGACCTGCATTAAACCACTCAAAAACATTGATTAGAAAAGCAATATTTAAATCATTAATGAAATTCATAATTTTAATTTTGTAAAACAATTCCGATATAAATACCTTTTTGATAAGGAAGTAGGTTATAACTCCCATATAAATACCTTTTTGATGAGGAAGTAGGTTGTAACTCCCATATAAATACCTTTTTGATGAGGAAGTAGGTTGTAACTCCCATATAAATACCTTTTTGATGAGGAAGTAGGTTGTAACTCCCATATAAATACCTTTTTGATGAGGAAGTAGGTTGTAACTCCCATATAAATACCTTTTTGATGAGGAAGTAGGTTGTAACTCCCATGCTTGTATCTTTTGATGAGGGAGAGATACAACTCCTCGTGCACGTGCTCATAAATATCTTTTGTTTAGGGAGAGATAAAACTCCTCGTGCTTGTGCTCGTAATTATCTTTTCACAAAGAAAATCATTTTCATAAATTCATAAACTTCACATTAGCTTTTTCAACCTTTGAAACAAAATTCATAAATTTTAGAAAAAATCATAATGTTCATAGTGTAATATAATTATCATATTTGTTGTAAACAAAATCAATTTGATCAAAATATTCATCATTTCATTCATAATTGTTCATCATAATAGCTTTCTTCCTATTTATGAAAGAAAGAAAATCATAAGCATAATGTAAAACTTCTTCATAAGCTAGCTTTTCCAAGCATAAAACTTCATAAAATAAAACAATTTAGGTATTTGTTTCTCAACTTTAGGAAAGCAGCACACATGCAATATCAAAAAATTGAAAAGTTTTATCTTCAATAAACAATTTCATCACAATAAAATTGTTTCTCGTAAATTCTTCTCTTTTTTTCTTAACTTTAGATGAGTTTTTAATATTATTTTCGATCTTCCATATGGCTTCTTGTACCCATTTTCCCATATTCTTGTCATGTTCTGATTGAAGTTGAAGATTTTCGTCTTCAGATGTTTGTACTATTCTTTTATCAGTTTTATTTTGATCACATTTATTGTCATTTTCTTTGACTTTAGGTTCTGTTTTATCCACATATATGTCTTCATTTCCATTAATTGATTGTTTATTTTCATCATCTTTTATCCTTACATCTTCTTCTTTCTTAATCTTATTCAATGAATCTTGATTCTTAAATGTAGTTTGAATATCATTGTTACTCATAGATTTAGGTGTAAGAAGGTTTTGATCATTGTCCAAGCATTTACTTTTATTCACAACCTTGTTCATAGAATGTAATTGACATACATTACTTTTCTCATTATGACTCCTCGGTTTCCATTGTTTTTGAAGTTTGGTTTTAGGACTCAATTTTGTTTGATCATAATAGTCTATCATCCCTCCTCGACCTAAGTTTAATTTCAAAGGTAGTTGTGTTTGATAATCACAAATCTTCAGGTTATGTGAAATGACTAAGTGATTTTGACATGCATTACTATAAGCAACACAATCCTCGTATCTATGACCTAGTTGGTCACACCAAAAGCATCTTAAGGGATATACTTTCCTATTCAAAGCCCTAAAGGTGGATTTCCTAAACTCATTCATATGGGTTTCATTAGGCAACTTTGGAGATAAACTTTGCATTTCATGTTCATTACACTTGCATTTAGGGTGTTCATTAACTTGTTTGGTCAAATCATCTATTTGAATCTTTAAAGTTTTAACAAATTGTTGTAAAATTCCACACATCACACTATTTGAATTTGAAAATTCACTTAACTTGTCAATTAACAGAAATACTTCTTTAAATTTTGCTTGATTTGACGAGTTTAGCTTATCCTCTAAATCTTTGACTTGCACTTCAAGTCCCAAATTTGCATTCTTAATTGAACCCTCCATAGTAGAGTTCTTTTCATGTGTGTTTAAATGAACTGCTTTCTTTTTACCCATTGAGATTAGAGAAACAAGAAGTCTTAGAGGATAGGTCAATACCTGCAATCTGAATCGAAGAAGAGGCTCAAAAAGTGACTGTGTGAAAATTTATACAATTTTAAATAGGATCAAAATCTAATACATCAATTGCTAATAGATGATTGTGCAAACGTTCCTCCTTCTAATGTCGATGAGAGGGGTGGCGAGATGAGGGTAGCTACTTGCCACTCTTCGTGGAGGCGCTCAGTTCCCTAGGGAACAGCCCTCAACACCTAGAAAAGTGCAAGGTTCCAACGACACAGCCACAGCTCCCACGGATGAAGAAGCTTCTGCAATTCAACCTGTCGATGTATGCATATGCAAGCAAAATTTAAAATTTATACCTGAGCTGCATCGCCGTTTGTTCACGTCGGGTTCACCAATGTCGGCGCGGAAATGTCAGCGCGGAAGCGACGGTCGGTGGATCAGGGCGACCGCCAAAGAATACGGCACACGCGGGGTGTCTTAGAACAAGCTCAGGTACAGTGATCTCTCAAGAGATTATTAGTCGAGAAATTGCAGTGAAAACTTCAAGAAATAATTAGTAGTTAAATAAATTCATATAAATTAGACATAATCGGTGATTTTGTAATAAATTTAATATAACATTCACGTCATGCAGATAGGAAAATGGTGCGAGGAGCTCTGTTGAATTAGAAGCATTATGATTTCATTTATATGTGAGCACTATTCGATTTTATTGGAGTAAACTCAAGTCATTATCAAGTGATTTCCATCAGACTCCGTCAACATATATTAAACTTTCGCAGGTCTTAGTATTCCTTCATTTACATCAAACAATCTCTTTCGATTTGCCTAGTTGATCAAAGATTACTTACATCAAACAATCTCGGAAGAGATGGATTAAAGGTTTTAATAGCATCAGAACATCATTGTTATATGGAGCAGCGGACATATCAGAGAAGTATTAGATCGTTGAAGGAGAAGTTAAAGTGATCAGTACCTCAAAAGAACGTTGGTCATTAGATACTCAGAACAGAGAGTCATTAGAGTTATAATGCCAAATCTTCATAGCTTTAGAATTCGATAAAATCATTATTACATCAGAAAATTTCTGCCAAGACAAAGTGCTTATCAGATGACTTCCCTTCCGCATGCTTTTGTCCTTCTTCTTCTTAGTGTTTCCGTTAGATCAGCGCTCGTAGAATATCAGATGAATTAAATCAGGTAGCTCATAGCCTTTGAGGACTAGAACATCAAAGAATATTCAGGCATGAATCATTAAACTCATTAGTCCTGCTGCTGAGGAAAAATGTATTGAAATTGGCCTTCTCTTCAGATAATTATCCTGCACAAATCACGCAAAGAGGAGCACTGTAGGCGGTAGAGAAGCACAGATGGAGTGGGATCACAGAAAGACATCAGCCAGAAATCAGCATAGCAACATGAATGTTCTTTTATAGCAACACACACGCCTTCCCGCTTCATCCAAATTCGTTGTTGCCGTTGCTGCCAAAGACTAGCATCATCATAATTGTCAGAAGATTACATACATTCGCCTCCCTTGTTGGATAATCCACCCGTCACACTTCCCAGGACTCATGCAAAACTCCACAGTTAAGCATGCTCGGCCCGAACAACGTCCGATCCTCCCTCAGAGATAAAAAAAAAACACACAAAAACAGACTCCTCTTTCCCCGGATGTCCTTCTTAATCTCTTCTCTTATATGACAATGTACAGCGGTCAACTCAGTAGATGTTATGTAGAAGACAACGATGCTGATTAATACTTGTACAAAGTATGAACTAAAGAGTTGAGAAACATAATATCAAGCAAAACCATTATGCTATGAACGAAGAAGCTATTGAAAGTCGATTGCTCGTATTCAAGACTGTTCTTTTATTGCCATCAACATGTCCGCATAAGCGCAAGCAAGATTCTAGTCTTCAATTCTACCACGATATACCATGTTGTATTGCCTGCATCTTCCATCAGTATCACATAAGAAACCTGATATCTTCCAGATCGTCATGCCAATGATGTTGTAATTCGCAACGACAAGTTTTGAAATTCGATTATTCATCAGAGGTGCGCCAGAGAAGTGGTCAATAGCCAATGAGTCCACACAATCCGAACACGTGCATCCTTACACCATCAAAGACCACCCCATCCTACAATCTCACACATCCAAACTTTGATCTTCCTTTCTTCTCTTGTAACGAACATCAATGTTCAGAGAGAAAAAACAAAACGGCGTGAATTGGCTTTTTCCTCCCTTTCAGCGCTCTAAACAGTAGTCTCCTCCCCCCTCCGTTGTTCCATCCCTGCCGCGTGTCCCCCACTTCTGTCGGATGTAACAATCATTAATCTCCGTAGCTTTCGACAGACACCATTCTTTTCCACACCCGAAAGAAGCAAAAGAGTGATCGTGATTCATTTAGGTATTCTTTTCGCTCCCTTTTTATCTGTGTCCGAAAAGTATCTATGGCTAACCTTTGCTTTTAGCCACACTTTGTGGACGCTTTCATGGAGAACCTCCGACGACAACATCACATATATCTCATAGTTCGAAAAAACTTCAACATATTTCATACCACGGCAGATTTGAAAATAAATACTCAATGATTTAACTGTGCAGACACACTTTGTGGACGCTTTCATGGAGAACCTCCGACGACAACATCACATATATCTCATAGTTCGAAAAAACTTCAACATATTTCATACCACGGCAGATTTGAAAATAAATACTCAATGATTTCTATACGTACAGTTCCTTCACTCACTTCATTAAGGCATCCACGATTCTGCGAAGACCTGTGTTTGCTTCAATAAACATCAGAACTCATCGAAAACTTATTTGAGTGTAGCATAGTATCACATCATCAAAAGTACATCAAAAACGTCAGAAAGAGCCACTATCGTCTCCTTCTTCTTTGCGTGCAGGTCCTTCCAAAGTGCGAAGCTGCTTTTGTCTCCTCTTTTCGATCCTTCTCCTTACTTGCATGTACTTGTGGTCCATCACAAACTCTAATAGAGATCTCTAATTTTTCCGAATCATATGATTGAAACTATATGAATTGGTAAAGAATCAATTCGTGTCCTTTTCTATCATTCGTATCATACTGGCTCAGATCTTCATCACTCCCTTGAATTCCACAAGGTGAAAGACCAAGATAATAATCCAAGACTTTGATCAAGACATACGAGTAGAGATGAATATCTCTACGACATTCACCCCCACCAAACCTGTGCATCCTCCGGATGCGCCAAATAACCCGAGAACAAACCTGTTTTCTACTTCATAATAACAATCAATTCCATAGCATAATTTGTGCATGGGTTTTAAAATAAAAGTGCCTTATGCAAGGCTGTGTAATTAGCCCTATTTATATGCACACTTTGAAAATGCATGTATAAAATTAATGGTGCAATCAATAAAGAGAATGGCTTCTGATGGTGAGGCTTGTGCACTCACTCACATACATAGCAATGTGGCATTACATAAATCCTTACAATCACTCTTATGTGCAAGGGTTTACTCGATTTGTGCCTCAATGCATGGTCATGTAGTGTGACCCTACTATGCATACTTTCAGTGCATTTTCTAAACTTTATGGTGCATAAAGGGTAAGAGCTTTTGATGAAGAGGTTTTCTATCTCCTATACTTAGAATTTGCTCGCAGATTTCATAATACCTGTTACAATTGATATTGGTGCAAATGAACGTGCACCTAAGGGCAAAACTCAATATGTGTTCATACATAATTTAATGCATACTTGAAATGCAAGCTTACTTAAAATGGTGCAAAACTGGAAGTAAAAGGTTTTCATATTCTACTCTTGAAGAAAATCTTGGTTGTCCATAAATTCCCATTCTTCATCTTGAACCTGAAAAATATCTTGAAAACAAACTCGTGAAAAAAACATAAGTATTAGCACATTTAAACCAAAATTTTCAATTCAAAACTTCTAGATAATTCATCTGTAAAACACCCCGAAGTAACATTAAGTCAAATTTTGTAGCTTCCATCAACTTTTATTTTCTTGCTTGACCTGCATTAAACCACTCAAAAACATTGATTAGAAAAGCAATATTTAAATCATTAATGAAATTCATAATTTTAATTTTGTAAAACAATTCCGATATAAATACCTTTTTGATAAGGAAGTAGGTTATAACTCCCATATAAATACCTTTTTGATGAGGAAGTAGGTTGTAACTCCCATATAAATACCTTTTTGATGAGGAAGTAGGTTGTAACTCCCATATAAATACCTTTTTGATGAGGAAGTAGGTTGTAACTCCCATATAAATACCTTTTTGATGAGGAAGTAGGTTGTAACTCCCATGCTTGTATCTTTTGATGAGGGAGAGATACAACTCCTCGTGCACGTGCTCATAAATATCTTTTGTTTAGGGAGAGATAAAACTCCTCGTGCTTGTGCTCGTAATTATCTTTTCACAAAGAAAATCATTTTCATAAATTCATAAACTTCACATTAGCTTTTTCAACCTTTGAAACAAAATTCATAAATTTCAGAAAAAATCATAATGTTCATAGTGTAATATAATCATCATATTTGTTGTAAACAAAATCAATTTGATCAAAATATTCATCATTTCATTCATAATTGTTCATCATAATAGCTTTCTTCCTATTTATGAAAGAAAGAAAATCATAAGCATAATGTAAAACTTCTTCATAAGCTAGCTTTTCCAAGCATAAAACTTCATAAAATAAAACAATTTAGGTATTTGTTTCTCAACTTTAGGAAAGCAGCACACATGCAATATCAAAAAATTGAAAAGTTTTATCTTCAATAAACAATTTCATCACAATAAAACTGTTTCTCGTAAATTCTTCTCTTTTTTTCTTAACTTTAGATGAGTTTTTAATATTATTTTCGATCTTCCATATGGCTTCTTGTACCCATTTTCCCATATTCTTGTCATGTTCTGATTGAAGTTGAAGATTTTCGTCTTCAGATGTTTGTACTATTCTTTTATCAGTTTTATTTTGATCACATTTATTGTCATTTTCTTTGACTTTAGGTTCTGTTTTATCCACATATATGTCTTCATTTCCATTAATTGATTGTTTATTTTCATCATCTTTTATCCTTACATCTTCTTCTTTCTTAATCTTATTCAATGTATCTTGATTCTTAAATGTAGTTTGAATATCATTGTTACTCATAGATTTAGGTGTAAGAAGGTTTTGATCATTGTCCAAGCATTTACTTTTATTCACAACCTTGTTCATAGAATGTAATTGACATACATTACTTTTCTCATTATGACTCCTCGGTTTCCATTGTTTTTGAAGTTTGGTTTTAGGACTCAATTTTGTTTGATCATAATAGTCTATCATCCCTCCTCGACCTAAGTTTAATTTCAAAGGTAGTTGTGTTTGATAATCACAAATCTTCAGGTTATGTGAAATGACTAAGTGATTTTGACATGCATTACTATAAGCAACACAATCCTCGTATCTATGACCTAGTTGGTCACACCAAAAGCATCTTAAGGGATATACTTTCCTATTCAAAGCCCTAAAGGTGGATTTCCTAAACTCATTCATATGGGTTTCATTAGGCAACTTTGGAGATAAACTTTGCATTTCATGTTCATTACACTTGCATTTAGGGTGTTCATTAACTTGTTTGGTCAAATCATCTATTTGAATCTTTAAAGTTTTAACAAATTGTTGTAAAATTCCACACATCACACTATTTGAATTTGAAAATTCACTTAACTTGTCAATTAACAGAAATACTTCTTTAAATTTTGCTTGATTTGACTGAGTTTAGCTTATCCTCTAAATCTTTGACTTGCACTTCAAGTCCCAAATTTGCATTCTTAATTGAACCCTCCATAGTAGAGTTCTTTTCATGTGTGTTTAAATGAACTGCTTTCTTTTTACCCATTGAGATTAGAGAAACAAGAAGTCTTAGAGGATAGGTCAATACCTGCAATCTGAATCGAAGAAGAGGCTCAAAAAGTGACTGTGTGAAAATTTATACAATTTTAAATAGGATCAAAATCTAATACATCAATTGCTAATAGATGATTGTGCAAACGTTCCTCCTTCTAATGTCGATGAGAGGGGTGGCGAGATGAGGGTAGCTACTTGCCACTCTTCGTGGAGGCGCTCAGTTCCCTAGGGAACAGCCCTCAACACCTAGAAAAGTGCAAGGTTCCAACGACACAGCCACAGCTCCCACGGATGAAGAAGCTTCTGCAATTCAACCTGTCGATGTATGCATATGCAAGCAAAATTTAAAATTTATACCTGAGCTGCATCGCCGTTTGTTCACGTCGGGTTCACCAATGTCGGCGCGGAAATGTCAGCGCGGAAGCGACGGTCGGTGGATCAGGGCGACCGCCAAAGAATACGGCACACGCGGGGTGTCTTAGAACAAGCTCAGGTACAGTGATCTCTCAAGAGATTATTAGTCGAGAAATTGCAGTGAAAACTTCAAGAAATAATTAGTAGTTAAATAAATTCATATAAATTAGACATAATCGGTGATTTTGTAATAAATTTAATATAACATTCACGTCATGCAGATAGGAAAATGGTGCGAGGAGCTCTGTTGAATTAGAAGCATTATGATTTCATTTATATGTGAGCACTATTCGATTTTATTGGAGTAAACTCAAGTCATTATCAAGTGATTTCCATCAGACTCCGTCAACATATATTAAACTTTCGCAGGTCTTAGTATTCCTTCATTTACATCAAACAATCTCTTTCGATTTGCCTAGTTGATCAAAGATTACTTACATCAAACAATCTCGGAAGAGATGGATTAAAGGTTTTAATAGCATCAGAACATCATTGTTATATGGAGCAGCGGACATATCAGAGAAGTATTAGATCGTTGAAGGAGAAGTTAAAGTGATCAGTACCTCAAAAGAACGTTGGTCATTAGATACTCAGAACAGAGAGTCATTAGAGTTATAATGCCAAATCTTCATAGCTTTAGAATTCGATAAAATCATTATTACATCAGAAAATTTCTGCCAAGACAAAGTGCTTATCAGATGACTTCCCTTCCGCATGCTTTTGTCCTTCTTCTTCTTAGTGTTTCCGTTAGATCAGCGCTCGTAGAATATCAGATGAATTAAATCAGGTAGCTCATAGCCTTTGAGGACTAGAACATCAAAGAATATTCAGGCATGAATCATTAAACTCATTAGTCCTGCTGCTGAGGAAAAATGTATTGAAATTGGCCTTCTCTTCAGATAATTATCCTGCACAAATCACGCAAAGAGGAGCACTGTAGGCGGTAGAGAAGCACAGATGGAGTGGGATCACAGAAAGACATCAGCCAGAAATCAGCATAGCAACATGAATGTTCTTTTATAGCAACACACACGCCTTCCCGCTTCATCCAAATTCGTTGTTGCCGTTGCTGCCAAAGACTAGCATCATCATAATTGTCAGAAGATTACATACATTCGCCTCCCTTGTTGGATAATCCACCCGTCACACTTCCCAGGACTCATGCAAAACTCCACAGTTAAGCATGCTCGGCCCGAACAGCGTCCGATCCTCCCTCAGAGATAAAAAAAAAACACACAAAAACAGACTCCTCTTTCCCCGGATGTCCTTCTTAATCTCTTCTCTTATATGACAATGTACAGCGGTCAACTCAGTAGAAGTTATGTAGAAGACAACGATGCTGATTAATACTTGTACAAAGTATGAACTAAAGAGTTGAGAAACATAATATCAAGCAAAACCATTATGCTATGAACGAAGAAGCTATTGAAAGTCGATTGCTCGTATTCAAGACTGTTCTTTTATTGCCATCAACATGTCCGCATAAGCGCAAGCAAGATTCTAGTCTTCAATTCTACCACGATATACCATGTTGTATTGCCTGCATCTTCCATCAGTATCACATAAGAAACCTGATATCTTCCAGATCGTCATGCCAATGATGTTGTAATTCGCAACGACAAGTTTTGAAATTCGATTATTCATCAGAGGTGCGCCAGAGAAGTGGTCAATAGCCAATGAGTCCACACAATCCGAACACGTGCATCCTTACACCATCAAAGACCACCCCATCCTACAATCTCACACATCCAAACTTTGATCTTCCTTTCTTCTCTTGTAACGAACATCAATGTTCAGAGAGAAAAAACAAAACAGGCGTGAATTGGCTTTTTCCTCCCTTTCAGCGCTCTAAACAGTAGTCTCCTCCCCCCTCCGTTGTTCCATCCCTGCCGCGTGTCCCCCACTTCTGTCGGATGTAACAATCATTAATCTCCGTAGCTTTCGACAGACACCATTCTTTTCCACACCCGAAAGAAGCAAAAGAGTGATCGTGATTCATTTAGGTATTCTTTTCGCTCCCTTTTTATCTGTGTCCGAAAAGTATCTATGGCTAACCTTTGCTTTTAGCCACACTGTTAGTTCTGTGCAGACACACTTTGTGGACGCTTTCATGGAGAACCTCCGACGACAACATCACATATATCTCATAGTTCGAAAAAACTTCAACATATTTCATACCACGGCAGATTTGAAAATAAATACTCAATGATTTCTATACGTACAGTTCCTTCACTCACTTCATTAAGGCATCCACGATTCTGCGAAGACCTGTGTTTGCTTCAATAAACATCAGAACTCATCGAAAACTTATTTGAGTGTAGCATAGTATCACATCATCAAAAGTACATCAAAAACGTCAGAAAGAGCCACTATCGTCTCCTTCTTCTTTGCGTGCAGGTCCTTCCAAAGTGCGAAGCTGCTTTTGTCTCCTCTTTTCGATCCTTCTCCTTACTTGCATGTACTTGTGGTCCATCACAAACTCTAATAGAGATCTCTAATTTTTCCGAATCATATGATTGAAACTATATGAATTGGTAAAGAATCAATTCGTGTCCTTTTCTATCATTCGTATCATACTGGCTCAGATCTTCATCACTCCCTTGAATTCCACAAGGTGAAAGACCAAGATAATAATCCAAGACTTTGATCAAGACATACGAGTAGAGATGAATATCTCTACGACATTCACCCCCACCAAACCTGTGCATCCTCCGGATGTGCCAAATAACCCGAGAACAAACCTGTTTTCTACTTCATAATAACAATCAATTCCATAGCATAATTTGTGCATGGGTTTTAAAATAAAAGTGCCTTATGCAAGGCTGTGTAATTAGCCCTATTTATATGCACACTTTGAAAATGCATGTATAAAATTAATGGTGCAATCAATAAAGAGAATGGCTTCTGATGGTGAGGCTTGTGCACTCACTCACATACATAGCAATGTGGCATTACATAAATCCTTACAATCACTCTTATGTGCAAGGGTTTACTCGATTTGTGCCTCAATGCATGGTCATGTAGTGTGACCCTACTATGCATACTTTCAGTGCATTTTCTAAACTTTATGGTGCAGAAAGGGTAAGAGCTTTTGATGAAGAGGTTTTCTATCTCCTATACTTAGAATTTGCTCGCAGATTTCATAATACCTGTTACAATTGATATTGGTGCAAATGAACGTGCACCTAAGGGCAAAACTCAATATGTGTTCATACATAATTTAATGCATACTTGAAATGCAAGCTTACATAAAATGGTGCAAAACTGGAAGTAAAAGGTTTTCATATTCTACTCTTGAAGAAAATCTTGGTTGTCCATAAATTCCCATTCTTCATCTTGAACCTGAAAAATATCTTGAAAACAAACTCGTGAAAAAAACATAAGTATTAGCACATTTAAACCAAATTTTCAATTCAAAACTTCTAGATAATTCATCTGTAAAAAACCCCGAAGTAACATTAAGTCAAATTTTGTAGCTTCCATCAACTTTTCTTTTCTTGCTTGACCTGCATTAAACCACTCAAAAACATTGATTAGAAAAGCAATATTTAAATCATTAATGAAATTCATAATTTTAATTTTGTAAAACAATTCCGATATAAATACCTTTTTGATAAGGAAGTAGGTTATAACTCCCATATAAATACCTTTTTGATGAGGAAGTAGGTTGTAACTCCCATATAAATACCTTTTTGATGAGGAAGTAGGTTGTAACTCCCATATAAATACCTTTTTGATGAGGAAGTAGGTTGTAACTCCCATATAAATACCTTTTTGATGAGGAAGTAGGTTGTAACTCCCATGCTTGTATCTTTTGATGAGGGAGAGATACAACTCCTCGTGCACGTGCTCATAAATATCTTTTGTTTAGGGAGAGATAAAACTCCTCGTGCTTGTGCTCGTAATTATCTTTTCACAAAGAAAATCATTTTCATAAATTCATAAACTTCACATTAGCTTTTTCAACCTTTGAAACAAAATTCATAAATTTCAGAAAAAATCATAATGTTCATAGTGTAATATAATCATCATATTTGTTGTAAACAAAATCAATTTGATCAAAATATTCATCATTTCATTCATAATTGTTCATCATAATAGCTTTCTTCCTATTTATGAAAGAAAGAAAATCATAAGCATAATGTAAAACTTCTTCATAAGCTAGCTTTTCCAAGCATAAAACTTCATAAAATAAAACAATTTAGGTATTTGTTTCTCAACTTTAGGAAAGCAGCACACATGCAATATCAAAAAATTGAAAAGTTTTATCTTCAATAAACAATTTCATCACAATAAAACTGTTTCTCGTAAATTCTTCTCTTTTTTTCTTAACTTTAGATGAGTTTTTAATATTATTTTCGATCTTCCATATGGCTTCTTGTACCCATTTTCCCATATTCTTGTCATGTTCTGATTGAAGTTGAAGATTTTCGTCTTCAGATGTTTGTACTATTCTTTTATCAGTTTTATTTTGATCACATTTATTGTCATTTTCTTTGACTTTAGGTTCTGTTTTATCCACATATATGTCTTCATTTCCATTAATTGATTGTTTATTTTCATCATCTTTTATCCTTACATCTTCTTCTTTCTTAATCTTATTCAATGTATCTTGATTCTTAAATGTAGTTTGAATATCATTGTTACTCATAGATTTAGGTGTAAGAAGGTTTTGATCATTGTCCAAGCATTTACTTTTATTCACAACCTTGTTCATAGAATGTAATTGACATACATTACTTTTCTCATTATGACTCCTCGGTTTCCATTGTTTTTGAAGTTTGGTTTTAGGACTCAATTTTGTTTGATCATAATAGTCTATCATCCCTCCTCGACCTAAGTTTAATTTCAAAGGTAGTTGTGTTTGATAATCACAAATCTTCAGGTTATGTGAAATGACTAAGTGATTTTGACATGCATTACTATAAGCAACACAATCCTCGTATCTATGACCTAGTTGGTCACACCAAAAGCATCTTAAGGGATATACTTTCCTATTCAAAGCCCTAAAGGTGGATTTCCTAAACTCATTCATATGGGTTTCATTAGGCAACTTTGGAGATAAACTTTGCATTTCATGTTCATTACACTTGCATTTAGGGTGTTCATTAACTTGTTTGGTCAAATCATCTATTTGAATCTTTAAAGTTTTAACAAATTGTTGTAAAATTCCACACATCACACTATTTGAATTTGAAAATTCACTTAACTTGTCAATTAACAGAAATACTTCTTTAAATTTTGCTTGATTTGACGAGTTTAGCTTATCCTCTAAATCTTTGACTTGCACTTCAAGTCCCAAATTTGCATTCTTAATTGAACCCTCCATAGTAGAGTTCTTTTCATGTGTGTTTAAATGAACTGCTTTCTTTTTACCCATTGAGATTAGAGAAACAAGAAGTCTTAGAGGATAGGTCAATACCTGCAATCTGAATCGAAGAAGAGGCTCAAAAAGTGACTGTGTGAAAATTTATACAATTTTAAATAGGATCAAAATCTAATACATCAATTGCTAATAGATGATTGTGCAAACGTTCCTCCTTCTAATGTCGATGAGAGGGGTGGCGAGATGAGGGTAGCTACTTGCCACTCTTCGTGGAGGCGCTCAGTTCCCTAGGGAACAGCCCTCAACACCTAGAAAAGTGCAAGGTTCCAACGACACAGCCACAGCTCCCACGGATGAAGAAGCTTCTGCAATTCAACCTGTCGATGTATGCATATGCAAGCAAAATTTAAAATTTATACCTGAGCTGCATCGCCGTTTGTTCACGTCGGGTTCACCAATGTCGGCGCGGAAATGTCAGCGCGGAAGCGACGGTCGGTGGATCAGGGCGACCGCCAAAGAATACGGCACACGCGGGGTGTCTTAGAACAAGCTCAGGTACAGTGATCTCTCAAGAGATTATTAGTCGAGAAATTGCAGTGAAAACTTCAAGAAATAATTAGTAGTTAAATAAATTCATATAAATTAGACATAATCGGTGATTTTGTAATAAATTTAATATAACATTCACGTCATGCAGATAGGAAAATGGTGCGAGGAGCTCTGTTGAATTAGAAGCATTATGATTTCATTTATATGTGAGCACTATTCGATTTTATTGGAGTAAACTCAAGTCATTATCAAGTGATTTCCATCAGACTCCGTCAACATATATTAAACTTTCGCAGGTCTTAGTATTCCTTCATTTACATCAAACAATCTCTTTCGATTTGCCTAGTTGATCAAAGATTACTTACATCAAACAATCTCGGAAGAGATGGATTAAAGGTTTTAATAGCATCAGAACATCATTGTTATATGGAGCAGCGGACATATCAGAGAAGTATTAGATCGTTGAAGGAGAAGTTAAAGTGATCAGTACCTCAAAAGAACGTTGGTCATTAGATACTCAGAACAGAGAGTCATTAGAGTTATAATGCCAAATCTTCATAGCTTTAGAATTCGATAAAATCATTATTACATCAGAAAATTTCTGCCAAGACAAAGTGCTTATCAGATGACTTCCCTTCCGCATGCTTTTGTCCTTCTTCTTCTTAGTGTTTCCGTTAGATCAGCGCTCGTAGAATATCAGATGAATTAAATCAGGTAGCTCATAGCCTTTGAGGACTAGAACATCAAAGAATATTCAGGCATGAATCATTAAACTCATTAGTCCTGCTGCTGAGGAAAAATGTATTGAAATTGGCCTTCTCTTCAGATAATTATCCTGCACAAATCACGCAAAGAGGAGCACTGTAGGCGGTAGAGAAGCACAGATGGAGTGGGATCACAGAAAGACATCAGCCAGAAATCAGCATAGCAACATGAATGTTCTTTTATAGCAACACACACGCCTTCCCGCTTCATCCAAATTCGTTGTTGCCGTTGCTGCCAAAGACTAGCATCATCATAATTGTCAGAAGATTACATACATTCGCCTCCCTTGTTGGATAATCCACCCGTCACACTTCCCAGGACTCATGCAAAACTCCACAGTTAAGCATGCTCGGCCCGAACAGCGTCCGATCCTCCCTCAGAGATAAAAAAAAAACACACAAAAACAGACTCCTCTTTCCCCGGATGTCCTTCTTAATCTCTTCTCTTATATGACAATGTACAGCGGTCAACTCAGTAGAAGTTATGTAGAAGACAACGATGCTGATTAATACTTGTACAAAGTATGAACTAAAGAGTTGAGAAACATAATATCAAGCAAAACCATTATGCTATGAACGAAGAAGCTATTGAAAGTCGATTGCTCGTATTCAAGACTGTTCTTTTATTGCCATCAACATGTCCGCATAAGCGCAAGCAAGATTCTAGTCTTCAATTCTACCACGATATACCATGTTGTATTGCCTGCATCTTCCATCAGTATCACATAAGAAACCTGATATCTTCCAGATCGTCATGCCAATGATGTTGTAATTCGCAACGACAAGTTTTGAAATTCGATTATTCATCAGAGGTGCGCCAGAGAAGTGGTCAATAGCCAATGAGTCCACACAATCCGAACACGTGCATCCTTACACCATCAAAGACCACCCCATCCTACAATCTCACACATCCAAACTTTGATCTTCCTTTCTTCTCTTGTAACGAACATCAATGTTCAGAGAGAAAAAACAAAACAGCGTGAATTGGCTTTTTCCTCCCTTTCAGCGCTCTAAACAGTAGTCTCCTCCCCCCTCCGTTGTTCCATCCCTGCCGCGTGTCCCCCACTTCTGTCGGATGTAACAATCATTAATCTCCGTAGCTTTCGACAGACACCATTCTTTTCCACACCCGAAAGAAGCAAAAGAGTGATCGTGATTCATTTAGGTATTCTTTTCGCTCCCTTTTTATCTGTGTCCGAAAAGTATCTATGGCTAACCTTTGCTTTTAGCCACACTGTTAGTTCTGTGCAGACACACTTTGTGGACGCTTTCATGGAGAACCTCCGACGACAACATCACATATATCTCATAGTTCGAAAAAACTTCAACATATTTCATACCACGGCAGATTTGAAAATAAATACTCAATGATTTCTATACGTACAGTTCCTTCACTCACTTCATTAAGGCATCCACGATTCTGCGAAGACCTGTGTTTGCTTCAATAAACATCAGAACTCATCGAAAACTTATTTGAGTGTAGCATAGTATCACATCATCAAAAGTACATCAAAAACGTCAGAAAGAGCCACTATCGTCTCCTTCTTCTTTGCGTGCAGGTCCTTCCAAAGTGCGAAGCTGCTTTTGTCTCCTCTTTTCGATCCTTCTCCTTACTTGCATGTACTTGTGGTCCATCACAAACTCTAATAGAGATCTCTAATTTTTCCGAATCATATGATTGAAACTATATGAATTGGTAAAGAATCAATTCGTGTCCTTTTCTATCATTCGTATCATACTGGCTCAGATCTTCATCACTCCCTTGAATTCCACAAGGTGAAAGACCAAGATAATAATCCAAGACTTTGATCAAGACATACGAGTAGAGATGAATATCTCTACGACATTCACCCCCACCAAACCTGTGCATCCTCCGGATGTGCCAAATAACCCGAGAACAAACCTGTTTTCTACTTCATAATAACAATCAATTCCATAGCATAATTTGTGCATGGGTTTTAAAATAAAAGTGCCTTATGCAAGGCTGTGTAATTAGCCCTATTTATATGCACACTTTGAAAATGCATGTATAAAATTAATGGTGCAATCAATAAAGAGAATGGCTTCTGATGGTGAGGCTTGTGCACTCACTCACATACATAGCAATGTGGCATTACATAAATCCTTACAATCACTCTTATGTGCAAGGGTTTACTCGATTTGTGCCTCAATGCATGGTCATGTAGTGTGACCCTACTATGCATACTTTCAGTGCATTTTCTAAACTTTATGGTGCAGAAAGGGTAAGAGCTTTTGATGAAGAGGTTTTCTATCTCCTATACTTAGAATTTGCTCGCAGATTTCATAATACCTGTTACAATTGATATTGGTGCAAATGAACGTGCACCTAAGGGCAAAACTCAATATGTGTTCATACATAATTTAATGCATACTTGAAATGCAAGCTTACATAAAATGGTGCAAAACTGGAAGTAAAAGGTTTTCATATTCTACTCTTGAAGAAAATCTTGGTTGTCCATAAATTCCCATTCTTCATCTTGAACCTGAAAAATATCTTGAAAACAAACTCGTGAAAAAAACATAAGTATTAGCACATTTAAACCAAATTTTCCAATTCAAAACTTCTAGATAATTCATCTGTAAAAAACCCCGAAGTAACATTAAGTCAAATTTTGTAGCTTCCATCAACTTTTCTTTTCTTGCTTGACCTGCATTAAACCACTCAAAAACATTGATTAGAAAAGCAATATTTAAATCATTAATGAAATTCATAATTTTAATTTTGTAAAACAATTCCGATATAAATACCTTTTTGATAAGGAAGTAGGTTATAACTCCCATATAAATACCTTTTTGATGAGGAAGTAGGTTGTAACTCCCATATAAATACCTTTTTGATGAGGAAGTAGGTTGTAACTCCCATATAAATACCTTTTTGATGAGGAAGTAGGTTGTAACTCCCATATAAATACCTTTTTGATGAGGAAGTAGGTTGTAACTCCCATGCTTGTATCTTTTGATGAGGGAGAGATACAACTCCTCGTGCACGTGCTCATAAATATCTTTTGTTTAGGGAGAGATAAAACTCCTCGTGCTTGTGCTCGTAATTATCTTTTCACAAAGAAAATCATTTTCATAAATTCATAAACTTCACATTAGCTTTTTCAACCTTTGAAACAAAATTCATAAATTTCAGAAAAAATCATAATGTTCATAGTGTAATATAATCATCATATTTGTTGTAAACAAAATCAATTTGATCAAAATATTCATCATTTCATTCATAATTGTTCATCATAATAGCTTTCTTCCTATTTATGAAAGAAAGAAAATCATAAGCATAATGTAAAACTTCTTCATAAGCTAGCTTTTCCAAGCATAAAACTTCATAAAATAAAACAATTTAGGTATTTGTTTCTCAACTTTAGGAAAGCAGCACACATGCAATATCAAAAAATTGAAAAGTTTTATCTTCAATAAACAATTTCATCACAATAAAACTGTTTCTCGTAAATTCTTCTCTTTTTTTCTTAACTTTAGATGAGTTTTTAATATTATTTTCGATCTTCCATATGGCTTCTTGTACCCATTTTCCCATATTCTTGTCATGTTCTGATTGAAGTTGAAGATTTTCGTCTTCAGATGTTTGTACTATTCTTTTATCAGTTTTATTTTGATCACATTTATTGTCATTTTCTTTGACTTTAGGTTCTGTTTTATCCACATATATGTCTTCATTTCCATTAATTGATTGTTTATTTTCATCATCTTTTATCCTTACATCTTCTTCTTTCTTAATCTTATTCAATGTATCTTGATTCTTAAATGTAGTTTGAATATCATTGTTACTCATAGATTTAGGTGTAAGAAGGTTTTGATCATTGTCCAAGCATTTACTTTTATTCACAACCTTGTTCATAGAATGTAATTGACATACATTACTTTTCTCATTATGACTCCTCGGTTTCCATTGTTTTTGAAGTTTGGTTTTAGGACTCAATTTTGTTTGATCATAATAGTCTATCATCCCTCCTCGACCTAAGTTTAATTTCAAAGGTAGTTGTGTTTGATAATCACAAATCTTCAGGTTATGTGAAATGACTAAGTGATTTTGACATGCATTACTATAAGCAACACAATCCTCGTATCTATGACCTAGTTGGTCACACCAAAAGCATCTTAAGGGATATACTTTCCTATTCAAAGCCCTAAAGGTGGATTTCCTAAACTCATTCATATGGGTTTCATTAGGCAACTTTGGAGATAAACTTTGCATTTCATGTTCATTACACTTGCATTTAGGGTGTTCATTAACTTGTTTGGTCAAATCATCTATTTGAATCTTTAAAGTTTTAACAAATTGTTGTAAAATTCCACACATCACACTATTTGAATTTGAAAATTCACTTAACTTGTCAATTAACAGAAATACTTCTTTAAATTTTGCTTGATTTGACGAGTTTAGCTTATCCTCTAAATCTTTGACTTGCACTTCAAGTCCCAAATTTGCATTCTTAATTGAACCCTCCATAGTAGAGTTCTTTTCATGTGTGTTTAAATGAACTGCTTTCTTTTTACCCATTGAGATTAGAGAAACAAGAAGTCTTAGAGGATAGGTCAATACCTGCAATCTGAATCGAAGAAGAGGCTCAAAAAGTGACTGTGTGAAAATTTATACAATTTTAAATAGGATCAAAATCTAATACATCAATTGCTAATAGATGATTGTGCAAACGTTCCTCCTTCTAATGTCGATGAGAGGGGTGGCGAGATGAGGGTAGCTACTTGCCACTCTTCGTGGAGGCGCTCAGTTCCCTAGGGAACAGCCCTCAACACCTAGAAAAGTGCAAGGTTCCAACGACACAGCCACAGCTCCCACGGATGAAGAAGCTTCTGCAATTCAACCTGTCGATGTATGCATATGCAAGCAAAATTTAAAATTTATACCTGAGCTGCATCGCCGTTTGTTCACGTCGGGTTCACCAATGTCGGCGCGGAAATGTCAGCGCGGAAGCGACGGTCGGTGGATCAGGGCGACCGCCAAAGAATACGGCACACGCGGGGTGTCTTAGAACAAGCTCAGGTACAGTGATCTCTCAAGAGATTATTAGTCGAGAAATTGCAGTGAAAACTTCAAGAAATAATTAGTAGTTAAATAAATTCATATAAATTAGACATAATCGGTGATTTTGTAATAAATTTAATATAACATTCACGTCATGCAGATAGGAAAATGGTGCGAGGAGCTCTGTTGAATTAGAAGCATTATGATTTCATTTATATGTGAGCACTATTCGATTTTATTGGAGTAAACTCAAGTCATTATCAAGTGATTTCCATCAGACTCCGTCAACATATATTAAACTTTCGCAGGTCTTAGTATTCCTTCATTTACATCAAACAATCTCTTTCGATTTGCCTAGTTGATCAAAGATTACTTACATCAAACAATCTCGGAAGAGATGGATTAAAGGTTTTAATAGCATCAGAACATCATTGTTATATGGAGCAGCGGACATATCAGAGAAGTATTAGATCGTTGAAGGAGAAGTTAAAGTGATCAGTACCTCAAAAGAACGTTGGTCATTAGATACTCAGAACAGAGAGTCATTAGAGTTATAATGCCAAATCTTCATAGCTTTAGAATTCGATAAAATCATTATTACATCAGAAAATTTCTGCCAAGACAAAGTGCTTATCAGATGACTTCCCTTCCGCATGCTTTTGTCCTTCTTCTTCTTAGTGTTTCCGTTAGATCAGCGCTCGTAGAATATCAGATGAATTAAATCAGGTAGCTCATAGCCTTTGAGGACTAGAACATCAAAGAATATTCAGGCATGAATCATTAAACTCATTAGTCCTGCTGCTGAGGAAAAATGTATTGAAATTGGCCTTCTCTTCAGATAATTATCCTGCACAAATCACGCAAAGAGGAGCACTGTAGGCGGTAGAGAAGCACAGATGGAGTGGGATCACAGAAAGACATCAGCCAGAAATCAGCATAGCAACATGAATGTTCTTTTATAGCAACACACACGCCTTCCCGCTTCATCCAAATTCGTTGTTGCCGTTGCTGCCAAAGACTAGCATCATCATAATTGTCAGAAGATTACATACATTCGCCTCCCTTGTTGGATAATCCACCCGTCACACTTCCCAGGACTCATGCAAAACTCCACAGTTAAGCATGCTCGGCCCGAACAGCGTCCGATCCTCCCTCAGAGATAAAAAAAAAACACACAAAAACAGACTCCTCTTTCCCCGGATGTCCTTCTTAATCTCTTCTCTTATATGACAATGTACAGCGGTCAACTCAGTAGAAGTTATGTAGAAGACAACGATGCTGATTAATACTTGTACAAAGTATGAACTAAAGAGTTGAGAAACATAATATCAAGCAAAACCATTATGCTATGAACGAAGAAGCTATTGAAAGTCGATTGCTCGTATTCAAGACTGTTCTTTTATTGCCATCAACATGTCCGCATAAGCGCAAGCAAGATTCTAGTCTTCAATTCTACCACGATATACCATGTTGTATTGCCTGCATCTTCCATCAGTATCACATAAGAAACCTGATATCTTCCAGATCGTCATGCCAATGATGTTGTAATTCGCAACGACAAGTTTTGAAATTCGATTATTCATCAGAGGTGCGCCAGAGAAGTGGTCAATAGCCAATGAGTCCACACAATCCGAACACGTGCATCCTTACACCATCAAAGACCACCCCATCCTACAATCTCACACATCCAAACTTTGATCTTCCTTTCTTCTCTTGTAACGAACATCAATGTTCAGAGAGAAAAAACAAAACAGGCGTGAATTGGCTTTTTCCTCCCTTTCAGCGCTCTAAACAGTAGTCTCCTCCCCCCTCCGTTGTTCCATCCCTGCCGCGTGTCCCCCACTTCTGTCGGATGTAACAATCATTAATCTCCGTAGCTTTCGACAGACACCATTCTTTTCCACACCCGAAAGAAGCAAAAGAGTGATCGTGATTCATTTAGGTATTCTTTTCGCTCCCTTTTTATCTGTGTCCGAAAAGTATCTATGGCTAACCTTTGCTTTTAGCCACACTGTTAGTTCTGTGCAGACACACTTTGTGGACGCTTTCATGGAGAACCTCCGACGACAACATCACATATATCTCATAGTTCGAAAAAACTTCAACATATTTCATACCACGGCAGATTTGAAAATAAATACTCAATGATTTCTATACGTACAGTTCCTTCACTCACTTCATTAAGGCATCCACGATTCTGCGAAGACCTGTGTTTGCTTCAATAAACATCAGAACTCATCGAAAACTTATTTGAGTGTAGCATAGTATCACATCATCAAAAGTACATCAAAAACGTCAGAAAGAGCCACTATCGTCTCCTTCTTCTTTGCGTGCAGGTCCTTCCAAAGTGCGAAGCTGCTTTTGTCTCCTCTTTTCGATCCTTCTCCTTACTTGCATGTACTTGTGGTCCATCACAAACTCTAATAGAGATCTCTAATTTTTCCGAATCATATGATTGAAACTATATGAATTGGTAAAGAATCAATTCGTGTCCTTTTCTATCATTCGTATCATACTGGCTCAGATCTTCATCACTCCCTTGAATTCCACAAGGTGAAAGACCAAGATAATAATCCAAGACTTTGATCAAGACATACGAGTAGAGATGAATATCTCTACGACATTCACCCCCACCAAACCTGTGCATCCTCCGGATGCGCCAAATAACCCGAGAACAAACCTGTTTTCTACTTCATAATAACAATCAATTCCATAGCATAATTTGTGCATGGGTTTTAAAATAAAAGTGCCTTATGCAAGGCTGTGTAATTAGCCCTATTTATATGCACACTTTGAAAATGCATGTATAAAATTAATGGTGCAATCAATAAAGAGAATGGCTTCTGATGGTGAGGCTTGTGCACTCACTCACATACATAGCAATGTGGCATTACATAAATCCTTACAATCACTCTTATGTGCAAGGGTTTACTCGATTTGTGCCTCAATGCATGGTCATGTAGTGTGACCCTACTATGCATACTTTCAGTGCATTTTCTAAACTTTATGGTGCATAAAGGGTAAGAGCTTTTGATGAAGAGGTTTTCTATCTCCTATACTTAGAATTTGCTCGCAGATTTCATAATACCTGTTACAATTGATATTGGTGCAAATGAACGTGCACCTAAGGGCAAAACTCAATATGTGTTCATACATAATTTAATGCATACTTGAAATGCAAGCTTACATAAAATGGTGCAAAACTGGAAGTAAAAGGTTTTCATATTCTACTCTTGAAGAAAATCTTGGTTGTCCATAAATTCCCATTCTTCATCTTGAACCTGAAAAATATCTTGAAAACAAACTCGTGAAAAAAACATAAGTATTAGCACATTTAAACCAAAATTTTCAATTCAAAACTTCTAGATAATTCATCTGTAAAAAACCCCGAAGTAACATTAAGTCAAATTTTGTAGCTTCCATCAACTTTTCTTTTCTTGCTTGACCTGCATTAAACCACTCAAAAACATTGATTAGAAAAGCAATATTTAAATCATTAATGAAATTCATAATTTTAATTTTGTAAAACAATTCCGATATAAATACCTTTTTGATAAGGAAGTAGGTTATAACTCCCATATAAATACCTTTTTGATGAGGAAGTAGGTTGTAACTCCCATATAAATACCTTTTTGATGAGGAAGTAGGTTGTAACTCCCATATAAATACCTTTTTGATGAGGAAGTAGGTTGTAACTCCCATATAAATACCTTTTTGATGAGGAAGTAGGTTGTAACTCCCATGCTTGTATCTTTTGATGAGGGAGAGATACAACTCCTCGTGCACGTGCTCATAAATATCTTTTGTTTAGGGAGAGATAAAACTCCTCGTGCTTGTGCTCGTAATTATCTTTTCACAAAGAAAATCATTTTCATAAATTCATAAACTTCACATTAGCTTTTTCAACCTTTGAAACAAAATTCATAAATTTCAGAAAAAATCATAATGTTCATAGTGTAATATAATCATCATATTTGTTGTAAACAAAATCAATTTGATCAAAATATTCATCATTTCATTCATAATTGTTCATCATAATAGCTTTCTTCCTATTTATGAAAGAAAGAAAATCATAAGCATAATGTAAAACTTCTTCATAAGCTAGCTTTTCCAAGCATAAAACTTCATAAAATAAAACAATTTAGGTATTTGTTTCTCAACTTTAGGAAAGCAGCACACATGCAATATCAAAAAATTGAAAAGTTTTATCTTCAATAAACAATTTCATCACAATAAAACTGTTTCTCGTAAATTCTTCTCTTTTTTTCTTAACTTTAGATGAGTTTTTAATATTATTTTCGATCTTCCATATGGCTTCTTGTACCCATTTTCCCATATTCTTGTCATGTTCTGATTGAAGTTGAAGATTTTCGTCTTCAGATGTTTGTACTATTCTTTTATCAGTTTTATTTTGATCACATTTATTGTCATTTTCTTTGACTTTAGGTTCTGTTTTATCCACATATATGTCTTCATTTCCATTAATTGATTGTTTATTTTCATCATCTTTTATCCTTACATCTTCTTCTTTCTTAATCTTATTCAATGTATCTTGATTCTTAAATGTAGTTTGAATATCATTGTTACTCATAGATTTAGGTGTAAGAAGGTTTTGATCATTGTCCAAGCATTTACTTTTATTCACAACCTTGTTCATAGAATGTAATTGACATACATTACTTTTCTCATTATGACTCCTCGGTTTCCATTGTTTTTGAAGTTTGGTTTTAGGACTCAATTTTGTTTGATCATAATAGTCTATCATCCCTCCTCGACCTAAGTTTAATTTCAAAGGTAGTTGTGTTTGATAATCACAAATCTTCAGGTTATGTGAAATGACTAAGTGATTTTGACATGCATTACTATAAGCAACACAATCCTCGTATCTATGACCTAGTTGGTCACACCAAAAGCATCTTAAGGGATATACTTTCCTATTCAAAGCCCTAAAGGTGGATTTCCTAAACTCATTCATATGGGTTTCATTAGGCAACTTTGGAGATAAACTTTGCATTTCATGTTCATTACACTTGCATTTAGGGTGTTCATTAACTTGTTTGGTCAAATCATCTATTTGAATCTTTAAAGTTTTAACAAATTGTTGTAAAATTCCACACATCACACTATTTGAATTTGAAAATTCACTTAACTTGTCAATTAACAGAAATACTTCTTTAAATTTTGCTTGATTTGACGAGTTTAGCTTATCCTCTAAATCTTTGACTTGCACTTCAAGTCCCAAATTTGCATTCTTAATTGAACCCTCCATAGTAGAGTTCTTTTCATGTGTGTTTAAATGAACTGCTTTCTTTTTACCCATTGAGATTAGAGAAACAAGAAGTCTTAGAGGATAGGTCAATACCTGCAATCTGAATCGAAGAAGAGGCTCAAAAAGTGACTGTGTGAAAATTTATACAATTTTAAATAGGATCAAAATCTAATACATCAATTGCTAATAGATGATTGTGCAAACGTTCCTCCTTCTAATGTCGATGAGAGGGGTGGCGAGATGAGGGTAGCTACTTGCCACTCTTCGTGGAGGCGCTCAGTTCCCTAGGGAACAGCCCTCAACACCTAGAAAAGTGCAAGGTTCCAACGACACAGCCACAGCTCCCACGGATGAAGAAGCTTCTGCAATTCAACCTGTCGATGTATGCATATGCAAGCAAAATTTAAAATTTATACCTGAGCTGCATCGCCGTTTGTTCACGTCGGGTTCACCAATGTCGGCGCGGAAATGTCAGCGCGGAAGCGACGGTCGGTGGATCAGGGCGACCGCCAAAGAATACGGCACACGCGGGGTGTCTTAGAACAAGCTCAGGTACAGTGATCTCTCAAGAGATTATTAGTCGAGAAATTGCAGTGAAAACTTCAAGAAATAATTAGTAGTTAAATAAATTCATATAAATTAGACATAATCGGTGATTTTGTAATAAATTTAATATAACATTCACGTCATGCAGATAGGAAAATGGTGCGAGGAGCTCTGTTGAATTAGAAGCATTATGATTTCATTTATATGTGAGCACTATTCGATTTTATTGGAGTAAACTCAAGTCATTATCAAGTGATTTCCATCAGACTCCGTCAACATATATTAAACTTTCGCAGGTCTTAGTATTCCTTCATTTACATCAAACAATCTCTTTCGATTTGCCTAGTTGATCAAAGATTACTTACATCAAACAATCTCGGAAGAGATGGATTAAAGGTTTTAATAGCATCAGAACATCATTGTTATATGGAGCAGCGGACATATCAGAGAAGTATTAGATCGTTGAAGGAGAAGTTAAAGTGATCAGTACCTCAAAAGAACGTTGGTCATTAGATACTCAGAACAGAGAGTCATTAGAGTTATAATGCCAAATCTTCATAGCTTTAGAATTCGATAAAATCATTATTACATCAGAAAATTTCTGCCAAGACAAAGTGCTTATCAGATGACTTCCCTTCCGCATGCTTTTGTCCTTCTTCTTCTTAGTGTTTCCGTTAGATCAGCGCTCGTAGAATATCAGATGAATTAAATCAGGTAGCTCATAGCCTTTGAGGACTAGAACATCAAAGAATATTCAGGCATGAATCATTAAACTCATTAGTCCTGCTGCTGAGGAAAAATGTATTGAAATTGGCCTTCTCTTCAGATAATTATCCTGCACAAATCACGCAAAGAGGAGCACTGTAGGCGGTAGAGAAGCACAGATGGAGTGGGATCACAGAAAGACATCAGCCAGAAATCAGCATAGCAACATGAATGTTCTTTTATAGCAACACACACGCCTTCCCGCTTCATCCAAATTCGTTGTTGCCGTTGCTGCCAAAGACTAGCATCATCATAATTGTCAGAAGATTACATACATTCGCCTCCCTTGTTGGATAATCCACCCGTCACACTTCCCAGGACTCATGCAAAACTCCACAGTTAAGCATGCTCGGCCCGAACAGCGTCCGATCCTCCCTCAGAGATAAAAAAAAAACACACAAAAACAGACTCCTCTTTCCCCGGATGTCCTTCTTAATCTCTTCTCTTATATGACAATGTACAGCGGTCAACTCAGTAGAAGTTATGTAGAAGACAACGATGCTGATTAATACTTGTACAAAGTATGAACTAAAGAGTTGAGAAACATAATATCAAGCAAAACCATTATGCTATGAACGAAGAAGCTATTGAAAGTCGATTGCTCGTATTCAAGACTGTTCTTTTATTGCCATCAACATGTCCGCATAAGCGCAAGCAAGATTCTAGTCTTCAATTCTACCACGATATACCATGTTGTATTGCCTGCATCTTCCATCAGTATCACATAAGAAACCTGATATCTTCCAGATCGTCATGCCAATGATGTTGTAATTCGCAACGACAAGTTTTGAAATTCGATTATTCATCAGAGGTGCGCCAGAGAAGTGGTCAATAGCCAATGAGTCCACACAATCCGAACACGTGCATCCTTACACCATCAAAGACCACCCCATCCTACAATCTCACACATCCAAACTTTGATCTTCCTTTCTTCTCTTGTAACGAACATCAATGTTCAGAGAGAAAAAACAAAACAGCGTGAATTGGCTTTTTCCTCCCTTTCAGCGCTCTAAACAGTAGTCTCCTCCCCCCTCCGTTGTTCCATCCCTGCCGCGTGTCCCCCACTTCTGTCGGATGTAACAATCATTAATCTCCGTAGCTTTCGACAGGACACCATTCTTTTCCACACCCGAAAGAAGCAAAAGAGTGATCGTGATTCATTTAGGTATTCTTTTCGCTCCCTTTTTATCTGTGTCCGAAAAGTATCTATGGCTAACCTTTGCTTTTAGCCACACTGTTAGTTCTGTGCAGACACACTTTGTGGACGCTTTCATGGAGAACCTCCGACGACAACATCACATATATCTCATAGTTCGAAAAAACTTCAACATATTTCATACCACGGCAGATTTGAAAATAAATACTCAATGATTTCTATACGTACAGTTCCTTCACTCACTTCATTAAGGCATCCACGATTCTGCGAAGACCTGTGTTTGCTTCAATAAACATCAGAACTCATCGAAAACTTATTTGAGTGTAGCATAGTATCACATCATCAAAAGTACATCAAAAACGTCAGAAAGAGCCACTATCGTCTCCTTCTTCTTTGCGTGCAGGTCCTTCCAAAGTGCGAAGCTGCTTTTGTCTCCTCTTTTCGATCCTTCTCCTTACTTGCATGTACTTGTGGTCCATCACAAACTCTAATAGAGATCTCTAATTTTTCCGAATCATATGATTGAAACTATATGAATTGGTAAAGAATCAATTCGTGTCCTTTTCTATCATTCGTATCATACTGGCTCAGATCTTCATCACTCCCTTGAATTCCACAAGGTGAAAGACCAAGATAATAATCCAAGACTTTGATCAAGACATACGAGTAGAGATGAATATCTCTACGACATTCACCCCCACCAAACCTGTGCATCCTCCGGATGCGCCAAATAACCCGAGAACAAACCTGTTTTCTACTTCATAATAACAATCAATTCCATAGCATAATTTGTGCATGGGTTTTAAAATAAAAGTGCCTTATGCAAGGCTGTGTAATTAGCCCTATTTATATGCACACTTTGAAAATGCATGTATAAAATTAATGGTGCAATCAATAAAGAGAATGGCTTCTGATGGTGAGGCTTGTGCACTCACTCACATACATAGCAATGTGGCATTACATAAATCCTTACAATCACTCTTATGTGCAAGGGTTTACTCGATTTGTGCCTCAATGCATGGTCATGTAGTGTGACCCTACTATGCATACTTTCAGTGCATTTTCTAAACTTTATGGTGCATAAAGGGTAAGAGCTTTTGATGAAGAGGTTTTCTATCTCCTATACTTAGAATTTGCTCGCAGATTTCATAATACCTGTTACAATTGATATTGGTGCAAATGAACGTGCACCTAAGGGCAAAACTCAATATGTGTTCATACATAATTTAATGCATACTTGAAATGCAAGCTTACATAAAATGGTGCAAAACTGGAAGTAAAAGGTTTTCATATTCTACTCTTGAAGAAAATCTTGGTTGTCCATAAATTCCCATTCTTCATCTTGAACCTGAAAAATATCTTGAAAACAAACTCGTGAAAAAAACATAAGTATTAGCACATTTAAACCAAAATTTTCAATTCAAAACTTCTAGATAATTCATCTGTAAAAAACCCCGAAGTAACATTAAGTCAAATTTTGTAGCTTCCATCAACTTTTCTTTTCTTGCTTGACCTGCATTAAACCACTCAAAAACATTGATTAGAAAAGCAATATTTAAATCATTAATGAAATTCATAATTTTAATTTTGTAAAACAATTCCGATATAAATACCTTTTTGATAAGGAAGTAGGTTATAACTCCCATATAAATACCTTTTTGATGAGGAAGTAGGTTGTAACTCCCATATAAATACCTTTTTGATGAGGAAGTAGGTTGTAACTCCCATATAAATACCTTTTTGATGAGGAAGTAGGTTGTAACTCCCATATAAATACCTTTTTGATGAGGAAGTAGGTTGTAACTCCCATGCTTGTATCTTTTGATGAGGGAGAGATACAACTCCTCGTGCACGTGCTCATAAATATCTTTTGTTTAGGGAGAGATAAAACTCCTCGTGCTTGTGCTCGTAATTATCTTTTCACAAAGAAAATCATTTTCATAAATTCATAAACTTCACATTAGCTTTTTCAACCTTTGAAACAAAATTCATAAATTTCAGAAAAAATCATAATGTTCATAGTGTAATATAATCATCATATTTGTTGTAAACAAAATCAATTTGATCAAAATATTCATCATTTCATTCATAATTGTTCATCATAATAGCTTTCTTCCTATTTATGAAAGAAAGAAAATCATAAGCATAATGTAAAACTTCTTCATAAGCTAGCTTTTCCAAGCATAAAACTTCATAAAATAAAACAATTTAGGTATTTGTTTCTCAACTTTAGGAAAGCAGCACACATGCAATATCAAAAAATTGAAAAGTTTTATCTTCAATAAACAATTTCATCACAATAAAAGTTGTTTCTCGTAAATTCTTCTCTTTTTTTCTTAACTTTAGATGAGTTTTTAATATTATTTTCGATCTTCCATATGGCTTCTTGTACCCATTTTCCCATATTCTTGTCATGTTCTGATTGAAGTTGAAGATTTTCGTCTTCAGATGTTTGTACTATTCTTTTATCAGTTTTATTTTGATCACATTTATTGTCATTTTCTTTGACTTTAGGTTCTGTTTTATCCACATATATGTCTTCATTTCCATTAATTGATTGTTTATTTTCATCATCTTTTATCCTTACATCTTCTTCTTTCTTAATCTTATTCAATGAATCTTGATTCTTAAATGTAGTTTGAATATCATTGTTACTCATAGATTTAGGTGTAAGAAGGTTTTGATCATTGTCCAAGCATTTACTTTTATTCACAACCTTGTTCATAGAATGTAATTGACATACATTACTTTTCTCATTATGACTCCTCGGTTTCCATTGTTTTTGAAGTTTGGTTTTAGGACTCAATTTTGTTTGATCATAATAGTCTATCATCCCTCCTCGACCTAAGTTTAATTTCAAAGGTAGTTGTGTTTGATAATCACAAATCTTCAGGTTATGTGAAATGACTAAGTGATTTTGACATGCATTACTATAAGCAACACAATCCTCGTATCTATGACCTAGTTGGTCACACCAAAAGCATCTTAAGGGATATACTTTCCTATTCAAAGCCCTAAAGGTGGATTTCCTAAACTCATTCATATGGGTTTCATTAGGCAACTTTGGAGATAAACTTTGCATTTCATGTTCATTACACTTGCATTTAGGGTGTTCATTAACTTGTTTGGTCAAATCATCTATTTGAATCTTTAAAGTTTTAACAAATTGTTGTAAAATTCCACACATCACACTATTTGAATTTGAAAATTCACTTAACTTGTCAATTAACAGAAATACTTCTTTAAATTTTGCTTGATTTGACGAGTTTAGCTTATCCTCTAAATCTTTGACTTGCACTTCAAGTCCCAAATTTGCATTCTTAATTGAACCCTCCATAGTAGAGTTCTTTTCATGTGTGTTTAAATGAACTGCTTTCTTTTTACCCATTGAGATTAGAGAAACAAGAAGTCTTAGAGGATAGGTCAATACCTGCAATCTGAATCGAAGAAGAGGCTCAAAAAGTGACTGTGTGAAAATTTATACAATTTTAAATAGGATCAAAATCTAATACATCAATTGCTAATAGATGATTGTGCAAACGTTCCTCCTTCTAATGTCGATGAGAGGGGTGGCGAGATGAGGGTAGCTACTTGCCACTCTTCGTGGAGGCGCTCAGTTCCCTAGGGAACAGCCCTCAACACCTAGAAAAGTGCAAGGTTCCAACGACACAGCCACAGCTCCCACGGATGAAGAAGCTTCTGCAATTCAACCTGTCGATGTATGCATATGCAAGCAAAATTTAAAATTTATACCTGAGCTGCATCGCCGTTTGTTCACGTCGGGTTCACCAATGTCGGCGCGGAAATGTCAGCGCGGAAGCGACGGTCGGTGGATCAGGGCGACCGCCAAAGAATACGGCACACGCGGGGTGTCTTAGAACAAGCTCAGGTACAGTGATCTCTCAAGAGATTATTAGTCGAGAAATTGCAGTGAAAACTTCAAGAAATAATTAGTAGTTAAATAAATTCATATAAATTAGACATAATCGGTGATTTTGTAATAAATTTAATATAACATTCACGTCATGCAGATAGGAAAATGGTGCGAGGAGCTCTGTTGAATTAGAAGCATTATGATTTCATTTATATGTGAGCACTATTCGATTTTATTGGAGTAAACTCAAGTCATTATCAAGTGATTTCCATCAGACTCCGTCAACATATATTAAACTTTCGCAGGTCTTAGTATTCCTTCATTTACATCAAACAATCTCTTTCGATTTGCCTAGTTGATCAAAGATTACTTACATCAAACAATCTCGGAAGAGATGGATTAAAGGTTTTAATAGCATCAGAACATCATTGTTATATGGAGCAGCGGACATATCAGAGAAGTATTAGATCGTTGAAGGAGAAGTTAAAGTGATCAGTACCTCAAAAGAACGTTGGTCATTAGATACTCAGAACAGAGAGTCATTAGAGTTATAATGCCAAATCTTCATAGCTTTAGAATTCGATAAAATCATTATTACATCAGAAAATTTCTGCCAAGACAAAGTGCTTATCAGATGACTTCCCTTCCGCATGCTTTTGTCCTTCTTCTTCTTAGTGTTTCCGTTAGATCAGCGCTCGTAGAATATCAGATGAATTAAATCAGGTAGCTCATAGCCTTTGAGGACTAGAACATCAAAGAATATTCAGGCATGAATCATTAAACTCATTAGTCCTGCTGCTGAGGAAAAATGTATTGAAATTGGCCTTCTCTTCAGATAATTATCCTGCACAAATCACGCAAAGAGGAGCACTGTAGGCGGTAGAGAAGCACAGATGGAGTGGGATCACAGAAAGACATCAGCCAGAAATCAGCATAGCAACATGAATGTTCTTTTATAGCAACACACACGCCTTCCCGCTTCATCCAAATTCGTTGTTGCCGTTGCTGCCAAAGACTAGCATCATCATAATTGTCAGAAGATTACATACATTCGCCTCCCTTGTTGGATAATCCACCCGTCACACTTCCCAGGACTCATGCAAAACTCCACAGTTAAGCATGCTCGGCCCGAACAGCGTCCGATCCTCCCTCAGAGATAAAAAAAAAACACACAAAAACAGACTCCTCTTTCCCCGGATGTCCTTCTTAATCTCTTCTCTTATATGACAATGTACAGCGGTCAACTCAGTAGAAGTTATGTAGAAGACAACGATGCTGATTAATACTTGTACAAAGTATGAACTAAAGAGTTGAGAAACATAATATCAAGCAAAACCATTATGCTATGAACGAAGAAGCTATTGAAAGTCGATTGCTCGTATTCAAGACTGTTCTTTTATTGCCATCAACATGTCCGCATAAGCGCAAGCAAGATTCTAGTCTTCAATTCTACCACGATATACCATGTTGTATTGCCTGCATCTTCCATCAGTATCACATAAGAAACCTGATATCTTCCAGATCGTCATGCCAATGATGTTGTAATTCGCAACGACAAGTTTTGAAATTCGATTATTCATCAGAGGTGCGCCAGAGAAGTGGTCAATAGCCAATGAGTCCACACAATCCGAACACGTGCATCCTTACACCATCAAAGACCACCCCATCCTACAATCTCACACATCCAAACTTTGATCTTCCTTTCTTCTCTTGTAACGAACATCAATGTTCAGAGAGAAAAAACAAAACAGCGTGAATTGGCTTTTTCCTCCCTTTCAGCGCTCTAAACAGTAGTCTCCTCCCCCCTCCGTTGTTCCATCCCTGCCGCGTGTCCCCCACTTCTGTCGGATGTAACAATCATTAATCTCCGTAGCTTTCGACAGGCACCATTCTTTTCCACACCCGAAAGAAGCAAAAGAGTGATCGTGATTCATTTAGGTATTCTTTTCGCTCCCTTTTTATCTGTGTCCGAAAAGTATCTATGGCTAACCTTTGCTTTTAGCCACACTGTTAGTTCTGTGCAGACACACTTTGTGGACGCTTTCATGGAGAACCTCCGACGACAACATCACATATATCTCATAGTTCGAAAAAACTTCAACATATTTCATACCACGGCAGATTTGAAAATAAATACTCAATGATTTCTATACGTACAGTTCCTTCACTCACTTCATTAAGGCATCCACGATTCTGCGAAGACCTGTGTTTGCTTCAATAAACATCAGAACTCATCGAAAACTTATTTGAGTGTAGCATAGTATCACATCATCAAAAGTACATCAAAAACGTCAGAAAGAGCCACTATCGTCTCCTTCTTCTTTGCGTGTAGGTCCTTCCAAAGTGCGAAGCTGCTTTTGTCTCCTCTTTTCGATCCTTCTCCTTACTTGCATGTACTTGTGGTCCATCACAAACTCTAATAGAGATCTCTAATTTTTCCGAATCATATGATTGAAACTATATGAATTGGTAAAGAATCAATTCGTGTCCTTTTCTATCATTCGTATCATACTGGCTCAGATCTTCATCACTCCCTTGAATTCCACAAGGTGAAAGACCAAGATAATAATCCAAGACTTTGATCAAGACATACGAGTAGAGATGAATATCTCTACGACATTCACCCCCACCAAACCTGTGCATCCTCCGGATGCGCCAAATAACCCGAGAACAAACCTGTTTTCTACTTCATAATAACAATCAATTCCATAGCATAATTTGTGCATGGGTTTTAAAATAAAAGTGCCTTATGCAAGGCTGTGTAATTAGCCCTATTTATATGCACACTTTGAAAATGCATGTATAAAATTAATGGTGCAATCAATAAAGAGAATGGCTTCTGATGGTGAGGCTTGTGCACTCACTCACATACATAGCAATGTGGCATTACATAAATCCTTACAATCACTCTTATGTGCAAGGGTTTACTCGATTTGTGCCTCAATGCATGGTCATGTAGTGTGACCCTACTATGCATACTTTCAGTGCATTTTCTAAACTTTATGGTGCATAAAGGGTAAGAGCTTTTGATGAAGAGGTTTTCTATCTCCTATACTTAGAATTTGCTCGCAGATTTCATAATACCTGTTACAATTGATATTGGTGCAAATGAACGTGCACCTAAGGGCAAAACTCAATATGTGTTCATACATAATTTAATGCATACTTGAAATGCAAGCTTACATAAAATGGTGCAAAACTGGAAGTAAAAGGTTTTCATATTCTACTCTTGAAGAAAATCTTGGTTGTCCATAAATTCCCATTCTTCATCTTGAACCTGAAAAATATCTTGAAAACAAACTCGTGAAAAAAACATAAGTATTAGCACATTTAAACCAAAATTTTCAATTCAAAACTTCTAGATAATTCATCTGTAAAAAACCCCGAAGTAACATTAAGTCAAATTTTGTAGCTTCCATCAACTTTTCTTTTCTTGCTTGACCTGCATTAAACCACTCAAAAACATTGATTAGAAAAGCAATATTTAAATCATTAATGAAATTCATAATTTTAATTTTGTAAAACAATTCCGATATAAATACCTTTTTGATAAGGAAGTAGGTTATAACTCCCATATAAATACCTTTTTGATGAGGAAGTAGGTTGTAACTCCCATATAAATACCTTTTTGATGAGGAAGTAGGTTGTAACTCCCATATAAATACCTTTTTGATGAGGAAGTAGGTTGTAACTCCCATATAAATACCTTTTTGATGAGGAAGTAGGTTGTAACTCCCATGCTTGTATCTTTTGATGAGGGAGAGATACAACTCCTCGTGCACGTGCTCATAAATATCTTTTGTTTAGGGAGAGATAAAACTCCTCGTGCTTGTGCTCGTAATTATCTTTTCACAAAGAAAATCATTTTCATAAATTCATAAACTTCACATTAGCTTTTTCAACCTTTGAAACAAAATTCATAAATTTTAGAAAAAATCATAATGTTCATAGTGTAATATAATCATCATATTTGTTGTAAACAAAATCAATTTGATCAAAATATTCATCATTTCATTCATAATTGTTCATCATAATAGCTTTCTTCCTATTTATGAAAGAAAGAAAATCATAAGCATAATGTAAAACTTCTTCATAAGCTAGCTTTTCCAAGCATAAAACTTCATAAAATAAAACAATTTAGGTATTTGTTTCTCAACTTTAGGAAAGCAGCACACATGCAATATCAAAAAATTGAAAAGTTTTATCTTCAATAAACAATTTCATCACAATAAAATTGTTTCTCGTAAATTCTTCTCTTTTTTTCTTAACTTTAGATGAGTTTTTAATATTATTTTCGATCTTCCATATGGCTTCTTGTACCCATTTTCCCATATTCTTGTCATGTTCTGATTGAAGTTGAAGATTTTCGTCTTCAGATGTTTGTACTATTCTTTTATCAGTTTTATTTTGATCACATTTATTGTCATTTTCTTTGACTTTAGGTTCTGTTTTATCCACATATATGTCTTCATTTCCATTAATTGATTGTTTATTTTCATCATCTTTTATCCTTACATCTTCTTCTTTCTTAATCTTATTCAATGAATCTTGATTCTTAAATGTAGTTTGAATATCATTGTTACTCATAGATTTAGGTGTAAGAAGGTTTTGATCATTGTCCAAGCATTTACTTTTATTCACAACCTTGTTCATAGAATGTAATTGACATACATTACTTTTCTCATTATGACTCCTCGGTTTCCATTGTTTTTGAAGTTTGGTTTTAGGACTCAATTTTGTTTGATCATAATAGTCTATCATCCCTCCTCGACCTAAGTTTAATTTCAAAGGTAGTTGTGTTTGATAATCACAAATCTTCAGGTTATGTGAAATGACTAAGTGATTTTGACATGCATTACTATAAGCAACACAATCCTCGTATCTATGACCTAGTTGGTCACACCAAAAGCATCTTAAGGGATATACTTTCCTATTCAAAGCCCTAAAGGTGGATTTCCTAAACTCATTCATATGGGTTTCATTAGGCAACTTTGGAGATAAACTTTGCATTTCATGTTCATTACACTTGCATTTAGGGTGTTCATTAACTTGTTTGGTCAAATCATCTATTTGAATCTTTAAAGTTTTAACAAATTGTTGTAAAATTCCACACATCACACTATTTGAATTTGAAAATTCACTTAACTTGTCAATTAACAGAAATACTTCTTTAAATTTTGCTTGATTTGACGAGTTTAGCTTATCCTCTAAATCTTTGACTTGCACTTCAAGTCCCAAATTTGCATTCTTAATTGAACCCTCCATAGTAGAGTTCTTTTCATGTGTGTTTAAATGAACTGCTTTCTTTTTACCCATTGAGATTAGAGAAACAAGAAGTCTTAGAGGATAGGTCAATACCTGCAATCTGAATCGAAGAAGAGGCTCAAAAAGTGACTGTGTGAAAATTTATACAATTTTAAATAGGATCAAAATCTAATACATCAATTGCTAATAGATGATTGTGCAAACGTTCCTCCTTCTAATGTCGATGAGAGGGGTGGCGAGATGAGGGTAGCTACTTGCCACTCTTCGTGGAGGCGCTCAGTTCCCTAGGGAACAGCCCTCAACACCTAGAAAAGTGCAAGGTTCCAACGACACAGCCACAGCTCCCACGGATGAAGAAGCTTCTGCAATTCAACCTGTCGATGTATGCATATGCAAGCAAAATTTAAAATTTATACCTGAGCTGCATCGCCGTTTGTTCACGTCGGGTTCACCAATGTCGGCGCGGAAATGTCAGCGCGGAAGCGACGGTCGGTGGATCAGGGCGACCGCCAAAGAATACGGCACACGCGGGGTGTCTTAGAACAAGCTCAGGTACAGTGATCTCTCAAGAGATTATTAGTCGAGAAATTGCAGTGAAAACTTCAAGAAATAATTAGTAGTTAAATAAATTCATATAAATTAGACATAATCGGTGATTTTGTAATAAATTTAATATAACATTCACGTCATGCAGATAGGAAAATGGTGCGAGGAGCTCTGTTGAATTAGAAGCATTATGATTTCATTTATATGTGAGCACTATTCGATTTTATTGGAGTAAACTCAAGTCATTATCAAGTGATTTCCATCAGACTCCGTCAACATATATTAAACTTTCGCAGGTCTTAGTATTCCTTCATTTACATCAAACAATCTCTTTCGATTTGCCTAGTTGATCAAAGATTACTTACATCAAACAATCTCGGAAGAGATGGATTAAAGGTTTTAATAGCATCAGAACATCATTGTTATATGGAGCAGCGGACATATCAGAGAAGTATTAGATCGTTGAAGGAGAAGTTAAAGTGATCAGTACCTCAAAAGAACGTTGGTCATTAGATACTCAGAACAGAGAGTCATTAGAGTTATAATGCCAAATCTTCATAGCTTTAGAATTCGATAAAATCATTATTACATCAGAAAATTTCTGCCAAGACAAAGTGCTTATCAGATGACTTCCCTTCCGCATGCTTTTGTCCTTCTTCTTCTTAGTGTTTCCGTTAGATCAGCGCTCGTAGAATATCAGATGAATTAAATCAGGTAGCTCATAGCCTTTGAGGACTAGAACATCAAAGAATATTCAGGCATGAATCATTAAACTCATTAGTCCTGCTGCTGAGGAAAAATGTATTGAAATTGGCCTTCTCTTCAGATAATTATCCTGCACAAATCACGCAAAGAGGAGCACTGTAGGCGGTAGAGAAGCACAGATGGAGTGGGATCACAGAAAGACATCAGCCAGAAATCAGCATAGCAACATGAATGTTCTTTTATAGCAACACACACGCCTTCCCGCTTCATCCAAATTCGTTGTTGCCGTTGCTGCCAAAGACTAGCATCATCATAATTGTCAGAAGATTACATACATTCGCCTCCCTTGTTGGATAATCCACCCGTCACACTTCCCAGGACTCATGCAAAACTCCACAGTTAAGCATGCTCGGCCCGAACAGCGTCCGATCCTCCCTCAGAGATAAAAAAAAAACACACAAAAACAGACTCCTCTTTCCCCGGATGTCCTTCTTAATCTCTTCTCTTATATGACAATGTACAGCGGTCAACTCAGTAGAAGTTATGTAGAAGACAACGATGCTGATTAATACTTGTACAAAGTATGAACTAAAGAGTTGAGAAACATAATATCAAGCAAAACCATTATGCTATGAACGAAGAAGCTATTGAAAGTCGATTGCTCGTATTCAAGACTGTTCTTTTATTGCCATCAACATGTCCGCATAAGCGCAAGCAAGATTCTAGTCTTCAATTCTACCACGATATACCATGTTGTATTGCCTGCATCTTCCATCAGTATCACATAAGAAACCTGATATCTTCCAGATCGTCATGCCAATGATGTTGTAATTCGCAACGACAAGTTTTGAAATTCGATTATTCATCAGAGGTGCGCCAGAGAAGTGGTCAATAGCCAATGAGTCCACACAATCCGAACACGTGCATCCTTACACCATCAAAGACCACCCCATCCTACAATCTCACACATCCAAACTTTGATCTTCCTTTCTTCTCTTGTAACGAACATCAATGTTCAGAGAGAAAAAACAAAACGGCGTGAATTGGCTTTTTCCTCCCTTTCAGCGCTCTAAACAGTAGTCTCCTCCCCCCTCCGTTGTTCCATCCCTGCCGCGTGTCCCCCACTTCTGTCGGATGTAACAATCATTAATCTCCGTAGCTTTCGACAGACACCATTCTTTTCCACACCCGAAAGAAGCAAAAGAGTGATCGTGATTCATTTAGGTATTCTTTTCGCTCCCTTTTTATCTGTGTCCGAAAAGTATCTATGGCTAACCTTTGCTTTTAGCCACACTGTTAGTTCTGTGCAGACACACTTTGTGGACGCTTTCATGGAGAACCTCCGACGACAACATCACATATATCTCATAGTTCGAAAAAACTTCAACATATTTCATACCACGGCAGATTTGAAAATAAATACTCAATGATTTCTATACGTACAGTTCCTTCACTCACTTCATTAAGGCATCCACGATTCTGCGAAGACCTGTGTTTGCTTCAATAAACATCAGAACTCATCGAAAACTTATTTGAGTGTAGCATAGTATCACATCATCAAAAGTACATCAAAAACGTCAGAAAGAGCCACTATCGTCTCCTTCTTCTTTGCGTGCAGGTCCTTCCAAAGTGCGAAGCTGCTTTTGTCTCCTCTTTTCGATCCTTCTCCTTACTTGCATGTACTTGTGGTCCATCACAAACTCTAATAGAGATCTCTAATTTTTCCGAATCATATGATTGAAACTATATGAATTGGTAAAGAATCAATTCGTGTCCTTTTCTATCATTCGTATCATACTGGCTCAGATCTTCATCACTCCCTTGAATTCCACAAGGTGAAAGACCAAGATAATAATCCAAGACTTTGATCAAGACATACGAGTAGAGATGAATATCTCTACGACATTCACCCCCACCAAACCTGTGCATCCTCCGGATGCGCCAAATAACCCGAGAACAAACCTGTTTTCTACTTCATAATAACAATCAATTCCATAGCATAATTTGTGCATGGGTTTTAAAATAAAAGTGCCTTATGCAAGGCTGTGTAATTAGCCCTATTTATATGCACACTTTGAAAATGCATGTATAAAATTAATGGTGCAATCAATAAAGAGAATGGCTTCTGATGGTGAGGCTTGTGCACTCACTCACATACATAGCAATGTGGCATTACATAAATCCTTACAATCACTCTTATGTGCAAGGGTTTACTCGATTTGTGCCTCAATGCATGGTCATGTAGTGTGACCCTACTATGCATACTTTCAGTGCATTTTCTAAACTTTATGGTGCATAAAGGGTAAGAGCTTTTGATGAAGAGGTTTTCTATCTCCTATACTTAGAATTTGCTCGCAGATTTCATAATACCTGTTACAATTGATATTGCATTTTCATAAATTCATAAACTTCACATTAGCTTTTTCAACCTTTGAAACAAAATTCATAAATTTCAGAAAAAATCATAATGTTCATAGTGTAATATAATCATCATATTTGTTGTAAACAAAATCAATTTGATCAAAATATTCATCATTTCATTCATAATTGTTCATCATAATAGCTTTCTTCCTATTTATGAAAGAAAGAAAATCATAAGCATAATGTAAAACTTCTTCATAAGCTAGCTTTTCCAAGCATAAAACTTCATAAAATAAAACAATTTAGGTATTTGTTTCTCAACTTTAGGAAAGCAGCACACATGCAATATCAAAAAATTGAAAAGTTTTATCTTCAATAAACAATTTCATCACAATAAAGTTGTTTCTCGTAAATTCTTCTCTTTTTTTCTTAACTTTAGATGAGTTTTTAATATTATTTTCGATCTTCCATATGGCTTCTTGTACCCATTTTCCCATATTCTTGTCATGTTCTGATTGAAGTTGAAGATTTTCGTCTTCAGATGTTTGTACTATTCTTTTATCAGTTTTATTTTGATCACATTTATTGTCATTTTCTTTGACTTTAGGTTCTGTTTTATCCACATATATGTCTTCATTTCCATTAATTGATTGTTTATTTTCATCATCTTTTATCCTTACATCTTCTTCTTTCTTAATCTTATTCAATGAATCTTGATTCTTAAATGTAGTTTGAATATCATTGTTACTCATAGATTTAGGTGTAAGAAGGTTTTGATCATTGTCCAAGCATTTACTTTTATTCACAACCTTGTTCATAGAATGTAATTGACATACATTACTTTTCTCATTATGACTCCTCGGTTTCCATTGTTTTTGAAGTTTGGTTTTAGGACTCAATTTTGTTTGATCATAATAGTCTATCATCCCTCCTCGACCTAAGTTTAATTTCAAAGGTAGTTGTGTTTGATAATCACAAATCTTCAGGTTATGTGAAATGACTAAGTGATTTTGACATGCATTACTATAAGCAACACAATCCTCGTATCTATGACCTAGTTGGTCACACCAAAAGCATCTTAAGGGATATACTTTCCTATTCAAAGCCCTAAAGGTGGATTTCCTAAACTCATTCATATGGGTTTCATTAGGCAACTTTGGAGATAAACTTTGCATTTCATGTTCATTACACTTGCATTTAGGGTGTTCATTAACTTGTTTGGTCAAATCATCTATTTGAATCTTTAAAGTTTTAACAAATTGTTGTAAAATTCCACACATCACACTATTTGAATTTGAAAATTCACTTAACTTGTCAATTAACAGAAATACTTCTTTAAATTTTGCTTGATTTGACGAGTTTAGCTTATCCTCTAAATCTTTGACTTGCACTTCAAGTCCCAAATTTGCATTCTTAATTGAACCCTCCATAGTAGAGTTCTTTTCATGTGTGTTTAAATGAACTGCTTTCTTTTTACCCATTGAGATTAGAGAAACAAGAAGTCTTAGAGGATAGGTCAATACCTGCAATCTGAATCGAAGAAGAGGCTCAAAAAGTGACTGTGTGAAAATTTATACAATTTTAAATAGGATCAAAATCTAATACATCAATTGCTAATAGATGATTGTGCAAACGTTCCTCCTTCTAATGTCGATGAGAGGGGTGGCGAGATGAGGGTAGCTACTTGCCACTCTTCGTGGAGGCGCTCAGTTCCCTAGGGAACAGCCCTCAACACCTAGAAAAGTGCAAGGTTCCAACGACACAGCCACAGCTCCCACGGATGAAGAAGCTTCTGCAATTCAACCTGTCGATGTATGCATATGCAAGCAAAATTTAAAATTTATACCTGAGCTGCATCGCCGTTTGTTCACGTCGGGTTCACCAATGTCGGCGCGGAAGCGACGGTCGGTGGATCAGGGCGACCGCCAAAGAATACGGCACACGCGGGGTGTCTTAGAACAAGCTCAGGTACAGTGATCTCTCAAGAGATTATTAGTCGAGAAATTGCAGTGAAAACTTCAAGAAATAATTAGTAGTTAAATAAATTCATATAAATTAGACATAATCGGTGATTTTGTAATAAATTTAATATAACATTCACGTCATGCAGATAGGAAAATGGTGCGAGGAGCTCTGTTGAATTAGAAGCATTATGATTTCATTTATATGTGAGCACTATTCGATTTTATTGGAGTAAACTCAAGTCATTATCAAGTGATTTCCATCAGACTCCGTCAACATATATTAAACTTTCGCAGGTCTTAGTATTCCTTCATTTACATCAAACAATCTCTTTCGATTTGCCTAGTTGATCAAAGATTACTTACATCAAACAATCTCGGAAGAGATGGATTAAAGGTTTTAATAGCATCAGAACATCATTGTTATATGGAGCAGCGGACATATCAGAGAAGTATTAGATCGTTGAAGGAGAAGTTAAAGTGATCAGTACCTCAAAAGAACGTTGGTCATTAGATACTCAGAACAGAGAGTCATTAGAGTTATAATGCCAAATCTTCATAGCTTTAGAATTCGATAAAATCATTATTACATCAGAAAATTTCTGCCAAGAAAAAGTGCTTATCAGATGACTTCCCTTCCGCATGCTTTTGTCCTTCTTCTTCTTAGTGTTTCCGTTAGATCAGCGCTCGTAGAATATCAGATGAATTAAATCAGGTAGCTCATAGCCTTTGAGGACTAGAACATCAAAGAATATTCAGGCATGAATCATTAAACTCATTAGTCCTGCTGCTGAGGAAAAATGTATTGAAATTGGCCTTCTCTTCAGATAATTATCCTGCACAAATCACGCAAAGAGGAGCACTGTAGGCGGTAGAGAAGCACAGATGGAGTGGGATCACAGAAAGACATCAGCCAGAAATCAGCATAGCAACATGAATGTTCTTTTATAGCAACACACACGCCTTCCCGCTTCATCCAAATTCGTTGTTGCCGTTGCTGCCAAAGACTAGCATCATCATAATTGTCAGAAGATTACATACATTCGCCTCCCTTGTTGGATAATCCACCCGTCACACTTCCCAGGACTCATGCAAAACTCCACAGTTAAGCATGCTCGGCCCGAACAGCGTCCGATCCTCCCTCAGAGATAAAAAAAAAACACACAAAAACAGACTCCTCTTTCCCCGGATGTCCTTCTTAATCTCTTCTCTTATATGACAATGTACAGCGGTCAACTCAGTAGAAGTTATGTAGAAGACAACGATGCTGATTAATACTTGTACAAAGTATGAACTAAAGAGTTGAGAAACATAATATCAAGCAAAACCATTATGCTATGAACGAAGAAGCTATTGAAAGTCGATTGCTCGTATTCAAGACTGTTCTTTTATTGCCATCAACATGTCCGCATAAGCGCAAGCAAGATTCTAGTCTTCAATTCTACCACGATATACCATGTTGTATTGCCTGCATCTTCCATCAGTATCACATAAGAAACCTGATATCTTCCAGATCGTCATGCCAATGATGTTGTAATTCGCAACGACAAGTTTTGAAATTCGATTATTCATCAGAGGTGCGCCAGAGAAGTGGTCAATAGCCAATGAGTCCACACAATCCGAACACGTGCATCCTTACACCATCAAAGACCACCCCATCCTACAATCTCACACATCCAAACTTTGATCTTCCTTTCTTCTCTTGTAACGAACATCAATGTTCAGAGAGAAAAAACAAAACAGCGTGAATTGGCTTTTTCCTCCCTTTCAGCGCTCTAAACAGTAGTCTCCTCCCCCCTCCGTTGTTCCATCCCTGCCGCGTGTCCCCCACTTCTGTCGGATGTAACAATCATTAATCTCCGTAGCTTTCGACAGGCACCATTCTTTTCCACACCCGAAAGAAGCAAAAGAGTGATCGTGATTCATTTAGGTATTCTTTTCGCTCCCTTTTTATCTGTGTCCGAAAAGTATCTATGGCTAACCTTTGCTTTTAGCCACACTGTTAGTTCTGTGCAGACACACTTTGTGGACGCTTTCATGGAGAACCTCCGACGACAACATCACATATATCTCATAGTTCGAAAAAACTTCAACATATTTCATACCACGGCAGATTTGAAAATAAATACTCAATGATTTCTATACGTACAGTTCCTTCACTCACTTCATTAAGGCATCCACGATTCTGCGAAGACCTGTGTTTGCTTCAATAAACATCAGAACTCATCGAAAACTTATTTGAGTGTAGCATAGTATCACATCATCAAAAGTACATCAAAAACGTCAGAAAGAGCCACTATCGTCTCCTTCTTCTTTGCGTGTAGGTCCTTCCAAAGTGCGAAGCTGCTTTTGTCTCCTCTTTTCGATCCTTCTCCTTACTTGCATGTACTTGTGGTCCATCACAAACTCTAATAGAGATCTCTAATTTTTCCGAATCATATGATTGAAACTATATGAATTGGTAAAGAATCAATTCGTGTCCTTTTCTATCATTCGTATCATACTGGCTCAGATCTTCATCACTCCCTTGAATTCCACAAGGTGAAAGACCAAGATAATAATCCAAGACTTTGATCAAGACATACGAGTAGAGATGAATATCTCTACGACATTCACCCCCACCAAACCTGTGCATCCTCCGGATGCGCCAAATAACCCGAGAACAAACCTGTTTTCTACTTCATAATAACAATCAATTCCATAGCATAATTTGTGCATGGGTTTTAAAATAAAAGTGCCTTATGCAAGGCTGTGTAATTAGCCCTATTTATATGCACACTTTGAAAATGCATGTATAAAATTAATGGTGCAATCAATAAAGAGAATGGCTTCTGATGGTGAGGCTTGTGCACTCACTCACATACATAGCAATGTGGCATTACATAAATCCTTACAATCACTCTTATGTGCAAGGGTTTACTCGATTTGTGCCTCAATGCATGGTCATGTAGTGTGACCCTACTATGCATACTTTCAGTGCATTTTCTAAACTTTATGGTGCATAAAGGGTAAGAGCTTTTGATGAAGAGGTTTTCTATCTCCTATACTTAGAATTTGCTCGCAGATTTCATAATACCTGTTACAATTGATATTGGTGCAAATGAACGTGCACCTAAGGGCAAAACTCAATATGTGTTCATACATAATTTAATGCATACTTGAAATGCAAGCTTACATAAAATGGTGCAAAACTGGAAGTAAAAGGTTTTCATATTCTACTCTTGAAGAAAATCTTGGTTGTCCATAAATTCCCATTCTTCATCTTGAACCTGAAAAATATCTTGAAAACAAACTCGTGAAAAAAACATAAGTATTAGCACATTTAAACCAAAATTTTCAATTCAAAACTTCTAGATAATTCATCTGTAAAAAACCCCGAAGTAACATTAAGTCAAATTTTGTAGCTTCCATCAACTTTTCTTTTCTTGCTTGACCTGCATTAAACCACTCAAAAACATTGATTAGAAAAGCAATATTTAAATCATTAATGAAATTCATAATTTTAATTTTGTAAAACAATTCCGATATAAATACCTTTTTGATAAGGAAGTAGGTTATAACTCCCATATAAATACCTTTTTGATGAGGAAGTAGGTTGTAACTCCCATATAAATACCTTTTTGATGAGGAAGTAGGTTGTAACTCCCATATAAATACCTTTTTGATGAGGAAGTAGGTTGTAACTCCCATATAAATACCTTTTTGATGAGGAAGTAGGTTGTAACTCCCATGCTTGTATCTTTTGATGAGGGAGAGATACAACTCCTCGTGCACGTGCTCATAAATATCTTTTGTTTAGGGAGAGATAAAACTCCTCGTGCTTGTGCTCGTAATTATCTTTTCACAAAGAAAATCATTTTCATAAATTCATAAACTTCACATTAGCTTTTTCAACCTTTGAAACAAAATTCATAAATTTTAGAAAAAATCATAATGTTCATAGTGTAATATAATCATCATATTTGTTGTAAACAAAATCAATTTGATCAAAATATTCATCATTTCATTCATAATTGTTCATCATAATAGCTTTCTTCCTATTTATGAAAGAAAGAAAATCATAAGCATAATGTAAAACTTCTTCATAAGCTAGCTTTTCCAAGCATAAAACTTCATAAAATAAAACAATTTAGGTATTTGTTTCTCAACTTTAGGAAAGCAGCACACATGCAATATCAAAAAATTGAAAAGTTTTATCTTCAATAAACAATTTCATCACAATAAAATTGTTTCTCGTAAATTCTTCTCTTTTTTTCTTAACTTTAGATGAGTTTTTAATATTATTTTCGATCTTCCATATGGCTTCTTGTACCCATTTTCCCATATTCTTGTCATGTTCTGATTGAAGTTGAAGATTTTCGTCTTCAGATGTTTGTACTATTCTTTTATCAGTTTTATTTTGATCACATTTATTGTCATTTTCTTTGACTTTAGGTTCTGTTTTATCCACATATATGTCTTCATTTCCATTAATTGATTGTTTATTTTCATCATCTTTTATCCTTACATCTTCTTCTTTCTTAATCTTATTCAATGAATCTTGATTCTTAAATGTAGTTTGAATATCATTGTTACTCATAGATTTAGGTGTAAGAAGGTTTTGATCATTGTCCAAGCATTTACTTTTATTCACAACCTTGTTCATAGAATGTAATTGACATACATTACTTTTCTCATTATGACTCCTCGGTTTCCATTGTTTTTGAAGTTTGGTTTTAGGACTCAATTTTGTTTGATCATAATAGTCTATCATCCCTCCTCGACCTAAGTTTAATTTCAAAGGTAGTTGTGTTTGATAATCACAAATCTTCAGGTTATGTGAAATGACTAAGCGATTTTGACATGCATTACTATAAGCAACACAATCCTCGTATCTATGACCTAGTTGGTCACACCAAAAGCATCTTAAGGGATATACTTTCCTATTCAAAGCCCTAAAGGTGGATTTCCTAAACTCATTCATATGGGTTTCATTAGGCAACTTTGGAGATAAACTTTGCATTTCATGTTCATTACACTTGCATTTAGGGTGTTCATTAACTTGTTTGGTCAAATCATCTATTTGAATCTTTAAAGTTTTAACAAATTGTTGTAAAATTCCACACATCACACTATTTGAATTTGAAAATTCACTTAACTTGTCAATTAACAGAAATACTTCTTTAAATTTTGCTTGATTTGACGAGTTTAGCTTATCCTCTAAATCTTTGACTTGCACTTCAAGTCCCAAATTTGCATTCTTAATTGAACCCTCCATAGTAGAGTTCTTTTCATGTGTGTTTAAATGAACTGCTTTCTTTTTACCCATTGAGATTAGAGAAACAAGAAGTCTTAGAGGATAGGTCAATACCTGCAATCTGAATCGAAGAAGAGGCTCAAAAAGTGACTGTGTGAAAATTTATACAATTTTAAATAGGATCAAAATCTAATACATCAATTGCTAATAGATGATTGTGCAAACGTTCCTCCTTCTAATGTCGATGAGAGGGGTGGCGAGATGAGGGTAGCTACTTGCCACTCTTCGTGGAGGCGCTCAGTTCCCTAGGGAACAGCCCTCAACACCTAGAAAAGTGCAAGGTTCCAACGACACAGCCACAGCTCCCACGGATGAAGAAGCTTCTGCAATTCAACCTGTCGATGTATGCATATGCAAGCAAAATTTAAAATTTATACCTGAGCTGCATCGCCGTTTGTTCACGTCGGGTTCACCAATGTCGGCGCGGAAATGTCAGCGCGGAAGCGACGGTCGGTGGATCAGGGCGACCGCCAAAGAATACGGCACACGCGGGGTGTCTTAGAACAAGCTCAGGTACAGTGATCTCTCAAGAGATTATTAGTCGAGAAATTGCAGTGAAAACTTCAAGAAATAATTAGTAGTTAAATAAATTCATATAAATTAGACATAATCGGTGATTTTGTAATAAATTTAATATAACATTCACGTCATGCAGATAGGAAAATGGTGCGAGGAGCTCTGTTGAATTAGAAGCATTATGATTTCATTTATATGTGAGCACTATTCGATTTTATTGGAGTAAACTCAAGTCATTATCAAGTGATTTCCATCAGACTCCGTCAACATATATTAAACTTTCGCAGGTCTTAGTATTCCTTCATTTACATCAAACAATCTCTTTCGATTTGCCTAGTTGATCAAAGATTACTTACATCAAACAATCTCGGAAGAGATGGATTAAAGGTTTTAATAGCATCAGAACATCATTGTTATATGGAGCAGCGGACATATCAGAGAAGTATTAGATCGTTGAAGGAGAAGTTAAAGTGATCAGTACCTCAAAAGAACGTTGGTCATTAGATACTCAGAACAGAGAGTCATTAGAGTTATAATGCCAAATCTTCATAGCTTTAGAATTCGATAAAATCATTATTACATCAGAAAATTTCTGCCAAGACAAAGTGCTTATCAGATGACTTCCCTTCCGCATGCTTTTGTCCTTCTTCTTCTTAGTGTTTCCGTTAGATCAGCGCTCGTAGAATATCAGATGAATTAAATCAGGTAGCTCATAGCCTTTGAGGACTAGAACATCAAAGAATATTCAGGCATGAATCATTAAACTCATTAGTCCTGCTGCTGAGGAAAAATGTATTGAAATTGGCCTTCTCTTCAGATAATTATCCTGCACAAATCACGCAAAGAGGAGCACTGTAGGCGGTAGAGAAGCACAGATGGAGTGGGATCACAGAAAGACATCAGCCAGAAATCAGCATAGCAACATGAATGTTCTTTTATAGCAACACACACGCCTTCCCGCTTCATCCAAATTCGTTGTTGCCGTTGCTGCCAAAGACTAGCATCATCATAATTGTCAGAAGATTACATACATTCGCCTCCCTTGTTGGATAATCCACCCGTCACACTTCCCAGGACTCATGCAAAACTCCACAGTTAAGCATGCTCGGCCCGAACAGCGTCCGATCCTCCCTCAGAGATAAAAAAAAAACACACAAAAACAGACTCCTCTTTCCCCGGATGTCCTTCTTAATCTCTTCTCTTATATGACAATGTACAGCGGTCAACTCAGTAGAAGTTATGTAGAAGACAACGATGCTGATTAATACTTGTACAAAGTATGAACTAAAGAGTTGAGAAACATAATATCAAGCAAAACCATTATGCTATGAACGAAGAAGCTATTGAAAGTCGATTGCTCGTATTCAAGACTGTTCTTTTATTGCCATCAACATGTCCGCATAAGCGCAAGCAAGATTCTAGTCTTCAATTCTACCACGATATACCATGTTGTATTGCCTGCATCTTCCATCAGTATCACATAAGAAACCTGATATCTTCCAGATCGTCATGCCAATGATGTTGTAATTCGCAACGACAAGTTTTGAAATTCGATTATTCATCAGAGGTGCACCAGAGAAGTGGTCAATAGCCAATGAGTCCACACAATCCGAACACGTGCATCCTTACACCATCAAAGACCACCCCATCCTACAATCTCACACATCCAAACTTTGATCTTCCTTTCTTCTCTTGTAACGAACATCAATGTTCAGAGAGAAAAAACAAAACAGCGTGAATTGGCTTTTTCCTCCCTTTCAGCGCTCTAAACAGTAGTCTCCTCCCCCCTCCGTTGTTCCATCCCTGCCGCGTGTCCCCCACTTCTGTCGGATGTAACAATCATTAATCTCCGTAGCTTTCGACAGACACCATTCTTTTCCACACCCGAAAGAAGCAAAAGAGTGATCGTGATTCATTTAGGTATTCTTTTCGCTCCCTTTTTATCTGTGTCCGAAAAGTATCTATGGCTAACCTTTGCTTTTAGCCACACTGTTAGTTCTGTGCAGACACACTTTGTGGACGCTTTCATGGAGAACCTCCGACGACAACATCACATATATCTCATAGTTCGAAAAAACTTCAACATATTTCATACCACGGCAGATTTGAAAATAAATACTCAATGATTTCTATACGTACAGTTCCTTCACTCACTTCATTAAGGCATCCACGATTCTGCGAAGACCTGTGTTTGCTTCAATAAACATCAGAACTCATCGAAAACTTATTTGAGTGTAGCATAGTATCACATCATCAAAAGTACATCAAAAACGTCAGAAAGAGCCACTATCGTCTCCTTCTTCTTTGCGTGCAGGTCCTTCCAAAGTGCGAAGCTGCTTTTGTCTCCTCTTTTCGATCCTTCTCCTTACTTGCATGTACTTGTGGTCCATCACAAACTCTAATAGAGATCTCTAATTTTTCCGAATCATATGATTGAAACTATATGAATTGGTAAAGAATCAATTCGTGTCCTTTTCTATCATTCGTATCATACTGGCTCAGATCTTCATCACTCCCTTGAATTCCACAAGGTGAAAGACCAAGATAATAATCCAAGACTTTGATCAAGACATATGAGTAGAGATGAATATCTCTACGACATTCACCCCCACCAAACCTGTGCATCCTCCGGATGCGCCAAATAACCCGAGAACAAACCTGTTTTCTACTTCATAATAACAATCAATTCCATAGCATAATTTGTGCATGGGTTTTAAAATAAAAGTGCCTTATGCAAGGCTGTGTAATTAGCCCTATTTATATGCACACTTTGAAAATGCATGTATAAAATTAATGGTGCAATCAATAAAGAGAATGGCTTCTGATGGTGAGGCTTGTGCACTCACTCACATACATAGCAATGTGGCATTACATAAATCCTTACAATCACTCTTATGTGCAAGGGTTTACTCGATTTGTGCCTCAATGCATGGTCATGTAGTGTGACCCTACTATGCATACTTTCAGTGCATTTTCTAAACTTTATGGTGCATAAAGGGTAAGAGCTTTTGATGAAGAGGTTTTCTATCTCCTATACTTAGAATTTGCTCGCAGATTTCATAATACCTGTTACAATTGATATTGGTGCAAATGAACGTGCACCTAAGGGCAAAACTCAATATGTGTTCATACATAATTTAATGCATACTTGAAATGCAAGCTTACATAAAATGGTGCAAAACTGGAAGTAAAAGGTTTTCATATTCTACTCTTGAAGAAAATCTTGGTTGTCCATAAATTCCCATTCTTCATCTTGAACCTGAAAAATATCTTGAAAACAAACTCGTGAAAAAAACATAAGTATTAGCACATTTAAACCAAAATTTTCAATTCAAAACTTCTAGATAATTCATCTGTAAAAAACCCCGAAGTAACATTAAGTCAAATTTTGTAGCTTCCATCAACTTTTCTTTTCTTGCTTGACCTGCATTAAACCACTCAAAAACATTGATTAGAAAAGCAATATTTAAATCATTAATGAAATTCATAATTTTAATTTTGTAAAACAATTCCGATATAAATACCTTTTTGATAAGGAAGTAGGTTATAACTCCCATATAAATACCTTTTTGATGAGGAAGTAGGTTGTAACTCCCATATAAATACCTTTTTGATGAGGAAGTAGGTTGTAACTCCCATATAAATACCTTTTTGATGAGGAAGTAGGTTGTAACTCCCATATAAATACCTTTTTGATGAGGAAGTAGGTTGTAACTCCCATGCTTGTATCTTTTGATGAGGGAGAGATACAACTCCTCGTGCACGTGCTCATAAATATCTTTTGTTTAGGGAGAGATAAAACTCCTCGTGCTTGTGCTCGTAATTATCTTTTCACAAAGAAAATCATTTTCATAAATTCATAAACTTCACATTAGCTTTTTCAACCTTTGAAACAAAATTCATAAATTTTAGAAAAAATCATAATGTTCATAGTGTAATATAATCATCATATTTGTTGTAAACAAAATCAATTTGATCAAAATATTCATCATTTCATTCATAATTGTTCATCATAATAGCTTTCTTCCTATTTATGAAAGAAAGAAAATCATAAGCATAATGTAAAACTTCTTCATAAGCTAGCTTTTCCAAGCATAAAACTTCATAAAATAAAACAATTTAGGTATTTGTTTCTCAACTTTAGGAAAGCAGCACACATGCAATATCAAAAAATTGAAAAGTTTTATCTTCAATAAACAATTTCATCACAATAAAATTGTTTCTCGTAAATTCTTCTCTTTTTTTCTTAACTTTAGATGAGTTTTTAATATTATTTTCGATCTTCCATATGGCTTCTTGTACCCATTTTCCCATATTCTTGTCATGTTCTGATTGAAGTTGAAGATTTTCGTCTTCAGATGTTTGTACTATTCTTTTATCAGTTTTATTTTGATCACATTTATTGTCATTTTCTTTGACTTTAGGTTCTGTTTTATCCACATATATGTCTTCATTTCCATTAATTGATTGTTTATTTTCATCATCTTTTATCCTTACATCTTCTTCTTTCTTAATCTTATTCAATGAATCTTGATTCTTAAATGTAGTTTGAATATCATTGTTACTCATAGATTTAGGTGTAAGAAGGTTTTGATCATTGTCCAAGCATTTACTTTTATTCACAACCTTGTTCATAGAATGTAATTGACATACATTACTTTTCTCATTATGACTCCTCGGTTTCCATTGTTTTTGAAGTTTGGTTTTAGGACTCAATTTTGTTTGATCATAATAGTCTATCATCCCTCCTCGACCTAAGTTTAATTTCAAAGGTAGTTGTGTTTGATAATCACAAATCTTCAGGTTATGTGAAATGACTAAGTGATTTTGACATGCATTACTATAAGCAACACAATCCTCGTATCTATGACCTAGTTGGTCACACCAAAAGCATCTTAAGGGATATACTTTCCTATTCAAAGCCCTAAAGGTGGATTTCCTAAACTCATTCATATGGGTTTCATTAGGCAACTTTGGAGATAAACTTTGCATTTCATGTTCATTACACTTGCATTTAGGGTGTTCATTAACTTGTTTGGTCAAATCATCTATTTGAATCTTTAAAGTTTTAACAAATTGTTGTAAAATTCCACACATCACACTATTTGAATTTGAAAATTCACTTAACTTGTCAATTAACAGAAATACTTCTTTAAATTTTGCTTGATTTGACGAGTTTAGCTTATCCTCTAAATCTTTGACTTGCACTTCAAGTCCCAAATTTGCATTCTTAATTGAACCCTCCATAGTAGAGTTCTTTTCATGTGTGTTTAAATGAACTGCTTTCTTTTTACCCATTGAGATTAGAGAAACAAGAAGTCTTAGAGGATAGGTCAATACCTGCAATCTGAATCGAAGAAGAGGCTCAAAAAGTGACTGTGTGAAAATTTATACAATTTTAAATAGGATCAAAATCTAATACATCAATTGCTAATAGATGATTGTGCAAACGTTCCTCCTTCTAATGTCGATGAGAGGGGTGGCGAGATGAGGGTAGCTACTTGCCACTCTTCGTGGAGGCGCTCAGTTCCCTAGGGAACAGCCCTCAACACCTAGAAAAGTGCAAGGTTCCAACGACACAGCCACAGCTCCCACGGATGAAGAAGCTTCTGCAATTCAACCTGTCGATGTATGCATATGCAAGCAAAATTTAAAATTTATACCTGAGCTGCATCGCCGTTTGTTCACGTCGGGTTCACCAATGTCGACGCGGAAATGTCAGCGCGGAAGCGACGGTCGGTGGATCAGGGCGACCGCCAAAGAATACGGCACACGCGGGGTGTCTTAGAACAAGCTCAGGTACAGTGATCTCTCAAGAGATTATTAGTCGAGAAATTGCAGTGAAAACTTCAAGAAATAATTAGTAGTTAAATAAATTCATATAAATTAGACATAATCGGTGATTTTGTAATAAATTTAATATAACATTCACGTCATGCAGATAGGAAAATGGTGCGAGGAGCTCTGTTGAATTAGAAGCATTATGATTTCATTTATATGTGAGCACTATTCGATTTTATTGGAGTAAACTCAAGTCATTATCAAGTGATTTCCATCAGACTCCGTCAACATATATTAAACTTTCGCAGGTCTTAGTATTCCTTCATTTACATCAAACAATCTCTTTCGATTTGCCTAGTTGATCAAAGATTACTTACATCAAACAATCTCGGAAGAGATGGATTAAAGGTTTTAATAGCATCAGAACATCATTGTTATATGGAGCAGCGGACATATCAGAGAAGTATTAGATCGTTGAAGGAGAAGTTAAAGTGATCAGTACCTCAAAAGAACGTTGGTCATTAGATACTCAGAACAGAGAGTCATTAGAGTTATAATGCCAAATCTTCATAGCTTTAGAATTCGATAAAATCATTATTACATCAGAAAATTTCTGCCAAGACAAAGTGCTTATCAGATGACTTCCCTTCCGCATGCTTTTGTCCTTCTTCTTCTTAGTGTTTCCGTTAGATCAGCGCTCGTAGAATATCAGATGAATTAAATCAGGTAGCTCATAGCCTTTGAGGACTAGAACATCAAAGAATATTCAGGCATGAATCATTAAACTCATTAGTCCTGCTGCTGAGGAAAAATGTATTGAAATTGGCCTTCTCTTCAGATAATTATCCTGCACAAATCACGCAAAGAGGAGCACTGTAGGCGGTAGAGAAGCACAGATGGAGTGGGATCACAGAAAGACATCAGCCAGAAATCAGCATAGCAACATGAATGTTCTTTTATAGCAACACACACGCCTTCCCGCTTCATCCAAATTCGTTGTTGCCGTTGCTGCCAAAGACTAGCATCATCATAATTGTCAGAAGATTACATACATTCGCCTCCCTTGTTGGATAATCCACCCGTCACACTTCCCAGGACTCATGCAAAACTCCACAGTTAAGCATGCTCGGCCCGAACAGCGTCCGATCCTCCCTCAGAGATAAAAAAAAAACACACAAAAACAGACTCCTCTTTCCCCGGATGTCCTTCTTAATCTCTTCTCTTATATGACAATGTACAGCGGTCAACTCAGTAGAAGTTATGTAGAAGACAACGATGCTGATTAATACTTGTACAAAGTATGAACTAAAGAGTTGAGAAACATAATATCAAGCAAAACCATTATGCTATGAACGAAGAAGCTATTGAAAGTCGATTGCTCGTATTCAAGACTGTTCTTTTATTGCCATCAACATGTCCGTATAAGCGCAAGCAAGATTCTAGTCTTCAATTCTACCACGATATACCATGTTGTATTGCCTGCATCTTCCATCAGTATCACATAAGAAACCTGATATCTTCCAGATCGTCATGCCAATGATGTTGTAATTCGCAACGACAAGTTTTGAAATTCGATTATTCATCAGAGGTGCGCCAGAGAAGTGGTCAATAGCCAATGAGTCCACACAATCCGAACACGTGCATCCTTACACCATCAAAGACCACCCCATCCTACAATCTCACACATCCAAACTTTGATCTTCCTTTCTTCTCTTGTAACGAACATCAATGTTCAGAGAGAAAAAACAAAACAGCGTGAATTGGCTTTTTCCTCCCTTTCAGCGCTCTAAACAGTAGTCTCCTCCCCCCTCCGTTGTTCCATCCCTGCCGCGTGTCCCCCACTTCTGTCGGATGTAACAATCATTAATCTCCGTAGCTTTCGACAGACACCATTCTTTTCCACACCCGAAAGAAGCAAAAGAGTGATCGTGATTCATTTAGGTATTCTTTTCGCTCCCTTTTTATCTGTGTCCGAAAAGTATCTATGGCTAACCTTTGCTTTTAGCCACACTGTTAGTTCTGTGCAGACACACTTTGTGGACGCTTTCATGGAGAACCTCCGACGACAACATCACATATATCTCATAGTTCGAAAAAACTTCAACATATTTCATACCACGGCAGATTTGAAAATAAATACTCAATGATTTCTATACGTACAGTTCCTTCACTCACTTCATTAAGGCATCCACGATTCTGCGAAGACCTGTGTTTGCTTCAATAAACATCAGAACTCATCGAAAACTTATTTGAGTGTAGCATAGTATCACATCATCAAAAGTACATCAAAAACGTCAGAAAGAGCCACTATCGTCTCCTTCTTCTTTGCGTGCAGGTCCTTCCAAAGTGCGAAGCTGCTTTTGTCTCCTCTTTTCGATCCTTCTCCTTACTTGCATGTACTTGTGGTCCATCACAAACTCTAATAGAGATCTCTAATTTTTCCGAATCATATGATTGAAACTATATGAATTGGTAAAGAATCAATTCGTGTCCTTTTCTATCATTCGTATCATACTGGCTCAGATCTTCATCACTCCCTTGAATTCCACAAGGTGAAAGACCAAGATAATAATCCAAGACTTTGATCAAGACATACGAGTAGAGATGAATATCTCTACGACAGCGACACTCCCAAGTATCACGACACCTCGACCTATCGCGACACTCACAGGTATCGTGACACTCCCAGGTATCGCGACCCTTTGACCTATCGCAACACCTCGACCCGACCTATCGCGATACATGGGCTTAACGCATAAGATTTTAGAGTGAATTAATTGAGTGAATTGAGGTATATTTGGGCTTAATTTTGGACACATTGGGATAACATTAGAGCCTTAGGAGTGGGCAAAAGACCTAGAAACCAGGGAGGAATTTCCTGAACCCTGAGAGCCTGTTTTGACCCCTAAGTGCCTGAATGGTCATAACTTCACCATACGAACTCCGATTGATGAGATTTTGGTCTCGTTGGAAATCTTGTTGAGAATCCTACGTGGACCTTGACTGGTTTTTGTAAGAATCATATGTGGAGTTTTAGAACATGTATTTTTAAGTTGGCCATTCGGTAGAATTAGGTGGTCATAAGATTTTGGGGGTACAGTGAGTTACTTCAAGGGGGGCCTGTAGTTGTTGATGTGTGTCAGTCAATCCATTGTGGTAAAGGAGCTATATTAACTTGAGAACTTTTGCAGGAACATTGTGTGCAAGCAAGGCATTCCAAGGCAAGCTAGCAAGGGTGTGTACCAAGCTTGGGAGAAGGCTTCCTGGGCTTGTGCAGCAGTCTGAGCAGCCATAAGATTGAGGTTGGAAGTTCTCTCAACCCTCCTTTGTCAATTCCTAGCCTAGGCTAAGTACGACTTAGGTGTGGTAATTAATTAGGTCAACGTCAAGCACGAACTAAGTCTAAGAGAACTAATCAACCAAGTGCAAGCATTAAGTAGGTCTTAAGTGCGAAAACCCTAAGGGACAAAAGTAAACTTGAATCGATCACTTATCAAGTGCGAAATTCACTTAAGTATTCCTGACGACGTGATATCAGACAAGATCCTAAACATAATAATCAACTAAAAAGAACAAAGTGATTGGTGCCAATTAACCTGCAACGAGAGTGTACTTGGGACCAAGGGGGTAGAGAAACCAGGCATATGAACCTTAGGTCAGGCAGACACTTAGGCCGAGATAGACAAAGCCTCAGATCTTCTGAAGCTAGTGTCAATCACACTGCTAGGACTTGGGCCCAGCAGTTGAGTGATTACCCATACACTCCCCGATCAGAAACAAGTGATTCTGAGATGTCCTATAACATGGAGAGACCAGTAGGTAGTTTAGAGGTGGCATACCTAGAAAAGCCAGAAGGACCTTACAAGACTCAATTGGAATACATCAGGACTAATCGTCTAGGTGCTCGCATCTACGAAGATGGCCTGAGAAGATCAGTGGTCTAGATTAAGAACCCTGATCAACCCCATGGACTAGAACACCCGGTAGTCAAGTTTGAGAATGGAGCATACCTAGATAAAGAGGGGACTATATATGTAGTCACCACTCTTCCTGATAGAACAGATGAGTTTGGAAATGTGATTGTGGAGACCGACATGGGTGATATAGAGCAAGGGAATTTTGAGAGAGAGTCAAGAACTCCCCGTGGTAAATCCGTCTTGACCAGAATCATGACTCCAGAGTGGATTCCACAGGATAATAAAAGCATAGATTTGCTTTTAAACCGAGAAACTGATGAGGCTTTTTGGAGGTATAAACCTGCCCAGCCTCAGGAAGTAAGTGCTCTCACAATCTATGAGTTTAAAGACCCTTATAGCTCAGGCAAAGTAACCTACCTAGACAATACATCAGAGAGGATCTTCGTGGTCACCGAGCATGGCAGACATGCCTACACATGGAAGGGTGAATTTGTTTTTCCCCAACCACGGTCTAATATGTCCTACAGTCACCCAGGAGCTGGCACCTCCCAGGCTCATGGATCTCAAGGAGATAGAAGTAGAGATAGACCTGAAGTAAGCTTTGCCAACCCCCAGGGAAGAGAAAGAAGGAGAACAGGGACGGATAGAGAAGAAACTGAGAGATTTAGAGACCCAAGGAACCAAAGAAATGCTGATGATTTTCCTTTGCCAATGCCGAGAGAACACACTAGGACCCTGAGGCCAACTCAACTGGTGGTCCATGAAGAATTACTTCGATGGCACTGGAGACGCTTATGACCATGTGACAGAATTTAGGCAAGTCTTGAAAGCTGAACAGGTAGAGGACCTATTCACACAATATAATGCTTTTGGTCTAACCCTTAGGAACACTGTCCTTACGTGGTTTCAACCACTAAATGAGAGGCATTTCAGAAACATAGACCAGCTCCTAGAGGCATTTATCATTGAGTTTTCTAAGAGTGGCATAAGGCACAACACTTCCTCACTAATTCATAGCTTCAAGCAAACACCTCAAGAGACGGTCAGACTAGCAAGAAGACGGTTTAGGCAATACCTAGAGAGGTGCCCGATGCCTGAGTTACCCACACTAGCTAAGCAAGTGGCTTTGTTCTTAGATGGCTTGTTGAGCACCAAGCTTAGGTCATATGTGTATTTGAAGGACCCCAGAACTATAGAAGAATGTGTGTGCATGTGCATAGACATTGAGGATAATCTAGGCGAGGAGTTAGAGCTATCAAAAATCTATAAGGATTCAGATAGCTCTAGTAGTCTCACATCTGGTCAGTCCACATCCATTGAGGAACTTGCAGAGAAGGTAGCTCAAAAACTAGGTGTCTCTAGCAAACAAATTCCAAGATTTGCCCCAGTTAAGCGGTGCTACACTTGTGGAGGTGACCATATGGCAAATGTATGTCCCATTATGGCCCAACCCCAGGTGAATCCTAGTAGCCAGTACTGCACCATAGAGCAAAGGTACACCAACCACACTGCAGAGGACTGCCCATATAACAAACAAACTATTAGGCAAAATTACCCTCAGTCATATCCACAACAGGGTAGATACCAGAATCAGTACCCACCACAACAATACAACAGACCACAGCAACCTTATCAGCCACCTTATCAAGGGCAGCAGAGACCTCAACCAGCCCTAATGCAGCAACCCCCTGCTCCAACCAATGTGATCCCAGTGAAATATGCATCTGCTGAAGAAAATCCGAATAGAGCCATAGTCCCAGTCACCCCATTGCTATCAGACAGTGATCCAAGTGACCATAGTTTTGACTCCACACATATTGATAGCCCACAGGCTTACTACATGCAGTCACCCGAGCATAACGAGTCATACTATTATGAGGACCCAAGTGAAAATAGTGGGGATCCTGAGTATGCTAATGTCATGTACACAAACCCCAACTCTAGACCTCAACCTAGGCAGGTACGACCCCCATTTCCTAGAGGACCATGCTTCAGATGTCTACGTGATTGTCCACTGCCTGCCCCTACACAACCGCAACCAGTGACAATTCAGGGTTTCTGTCAAGACTGTGGAAAAGAGCATCTCCTAGAGATTGCCCAAAGAACCCTAATAACATGCCTAAAATTACTCCTATCAACGTCATTGGGTTAGTGGTAGACTCTATGGGAAGTATAACTTCCACAGCCCCAGTGCATGTGGTCACTAGAGCCCAAGCCTTGCAGCAAACTCAAGGAGTAGGGCAGGAAAAGAGTTCTGAGGTTAGTGAGACAGAGAGTATAACCAAGAAAAGGACAAGAGCATGGAGAGATAGCCGGGAGAGAATCAAAAGACAATGGTCACAAAAAATGAGCGAACTTGAAGAAAGCTTGAGAGAAACCAAAGCAAAGATAAGTGAACTTGCATCTCAAAACCACTCTCACACCACCCCTCCACCACCTTTCCCTTTACCCTCCGATCCATCTTCTTCCATTCCCCAACCTTTCAATACACCACCCTTAACCCACCCACCACCCAGAGTAGGATCAGTCCTCGCCGATCCCACTCCTGAAGATCTAGACATGATGCTTAAAGCATATCAGGCCAGAATCCAAGAAGGGCCTAATGTAACAGATCATGAGAAATGTTACCCTAGGGCCGATCTAGAGATAGAGCGAACAAAGCTTTGTGCTAAAATGGTCGAATTGGTGCAAGCCATGTTTGAAGCCAGTCGCTTGTTCAATGGCTCTAACCCCATCAGAACACCATTGCACTTTGATGGTCTATTGGATAGATTGGAGAGGTTACTTGCAAAGTCTGGAAAAGGAGCCACCTCCCAGGCTAAGGAGAGGGCAAGTGATAGAATAAGCATTCCTCCCCAGGGAGCTCATGTGCCTAACTCCACTGAACCAGAAACCTCTTCTTCTATGAATAGGTATTCACCAGAGTTTCTGAGAGAGATTCAAGAAGAGAAGTGGGCAAAGGAGAGTGAAGTCCCTCCTCCCATTGAACTTGTGGATGACGCACATGATCAGTTCCCACAGGACATCCCTTCTATTTATGAAGAACAGGAAAGTGCCCACTCTCATGAGAGGTTAGACTTTGAGTCTAATTCCTTGCAAGAGTTACCACATTTCACAGGCCCATGGGAAACCAAGTCTACTTGCCTGAGAGCACCCACAGTCATGATAAGAAACAAAGATTCAATCATACCTAGGAATACAGAGGTAGTAAAGAACACTAAAGTGCAGTGCAATCTTACTTTAGAAGATCTACTCAAAGTTAAGCTAGAAGTGTGGAAACACGTAGCCAAACAAGTGCCAGACATAGCGAAATCGCGTTCCCAGGTAGGATCTCATAGAACAGTGCCTGAAATACCATTGGATAAGATAGGAGACATGAGTGAAGGAGAAGAAGGAAATACCTATCTCCCAGTTACCCATCAGGGATACACAACCAAGGCAATTTTGGACTCAGGTGCAGGAGTTGCAATTGCTACAACTTCCCTATGGAAGCGTTGGGGCAAGCCAGCACTCTGACTGACGAGAATGAAATTGCAGATGGCCGATGGCCATATTGAGAGGCCCTTGGGATTGCTAGAAGGCAAAACTCTCACTACATGTGGTGTTGAGTTCAAACATACTTTTTCTATATGCGAATTTAGCAGAAACCAAGCCTACGAGATGATTTTGGGAAGGCCATTTATGTGGCAATTGCAAGTAGTACAGGACTGGGGAACCAATTCCTTATACTTGCAACACTTAGGTGTTACAACCAAAGTCAATCTCAAGGATTACTCTCATAGAGACGTACCACCCATTCAATGGAATCCCATCCATAGAGCCAAGGATGACACGGAGTCAGTGCATTCCATAGGATCAGGATCCTCATGGATGCATGAAGACACCCACTTATGGATGTGCAAAGTGGCAGTAGGAGAAGAGAAAAGAGAACAAGCCAGAGAGGTAGGTGCGAAAGAGACACATAGATCAATTCAAGACCCAGCCTATGCACCTGTAGTATTTCCCGATGAAGAGTTTGAACCTCACGGTTGGGCAGAAATTTTAGCAACAATGGATGTAGCCATCAATGAAGAGCAGTGGTCACCCCACTGTGATGATGATGGCTATGAAATTTCAGTCTTCTCATTAGAGCCAATCATGGGAGATGCAGTTTTAGAGGAATGCGAACCTAGCCCTAATACATTTGAGGATGCAAGTGACTCCGACTTAGAGTCAATCATTATGGACCCACCTTTTGCATCAGATGAAGAATACTTCTATGAAGTTGAAGCTTACCACCAGAGACACGGAGAAATTACGAATGATGTGAGGTTAGCCACACAAGTAGCCACTAAGAGTGGATGAAAGAAAAGAAAGAAGAAGGAATTCACTCTGGAGGCAGAAGAATCCTTGTTTGAGGTCCCTAAAAACTTTAAAAAATATGAGATAGACGATAGGAGAGTCATGATAAGAATGCCTAAACGTGAGGCACAAGCAGGAGAGGCCTATGATAGCAAGGAAACTACCAAGAAAATAGTTGTCGCCATAGAAGAGGGAGAAGAAAGATGGACCTACATAGGGCATGACCCGACGGAAGAAGAAGAGCAAGAGTTGGTAGCTTTGCTAAGAGAGTACAGAGATGTATTTGCTTGGAACTACAAGGACCTGAAAGGTGTCGAACCAGACATATGCTCACACACGATTCCCATGACCTCAGATGCCAGACCATCTAAGCAGAAGCCCTATACATACAATGATAACTATGCGGCCAAGATCAAGGAAGAGATAGATCGCTTGGTTGAAGCTGGATTTATCTATGAAATTGAGCATACTGAATGGGTATCCCCCATTGTAGTGGTGCCCAAAAAGAATGGCAAATTACGTGTATGCATTAACTTGAAGAAGGTTAACGCAACCACTATCAGGGATAGTTATCCGCTTCCTATCATCGAGCATCTATTAGAAAGGGTAGCAGGCAAGGAAGTGTACAACTTCCTAGATGGGTTCTCTGGCTACAATCAAGTAGCCATTGCACCAGAAGATCAACATAAGACGGCTTTTGCCACAGAGTGGGGCATATTTGCCTTTCGAGTAATGCCATTCGGGCTTACCAATGCACCTGCTACCTTTCAAAGATTGATGTGTCACGTGTTTAAAGAGTTCTTAAGGAAGAACTTGGAAGTCTATGTTGATGATCTATGCGCTCATTCCAACATTAGATAGACTCATATACCCGAACTCAGGCAAATCTTTGACAAATGTAGAGAATATCGAGTCTGCTTGAACCCAAAAAAGTGTGTTTTCATGGTCAGGCAAGGCAAGATCCTAGGACATATAGTGTCAAAGAACGACATATCCACTGACGAAGAGAAAGTGAGAGCCATTGCAGAACTACCTAGGCCAAGGAATGTCAAGGAGGTACAAGCCTTCATGGGGCATTGTGGTTACTACCGCCGGTTCATTCACATGTATGCCGTCATTGCAAAGCCTCTGTATGCCCTTCTAACTAACTTTGAGTGGACTGATGAGTGTGAGAACTCTTTCACGGAGCTCAAACGAAGATTGTGTTTAGCACCAATCTTGACCACACCAGATTGGAATAAGCCATTCCATGTCCATGTAGATGCATCCAATTATGCAATTGGATGCGTGCTAGCACAACCTACGGGTGAAGGTAATATGGATCTTCCAATTGACTATGCCAGTAGACAACTGAATGCAGCTGAACGGGAGGGGTTAGGCATGGTATACGCAGTTAAAAAGTTTAGACACTATTTGCTTGCAAATAAGTTTAAATTTTTTACTGACCATCAAGCTCTGTTGTACTTGGTAAACAAGCCATGCAATATAGGAAGATTAGTAAGATGGTTCCTCTTACTAATGGAATACAACTTTGAGGTAGTGGTGAGAAAAGGCAAGACTCATTTGAGAGCAGATCATCTCTCAAGGCTCACATCAGGAGAGGCCCCACAAGGAGTGTCAGATGACCTACCTGATGCTTACTTGTTTAATTTGGAAGTTGTACCGCAGTGGGCTAAGCCATTAGTGTCAGTATTGACATACGGTCCTAATCACCCGGTAATGCACACAGAAGATAGAGAGATAGTAAGAGCTCAAAAGTATCATATCTTGGTAGGAAGTATGTACAAACATACGGAGCAAGGAGTATTGTCCTGTTGTGTGGAAGAGGACGAGTACGCTAAGTGGTTGCAATTAGCACATGTAGGTGCATTAGAGCAACACCACTCAAAACAACGAACCCTACAGACCCTGAGGAGACTAGGAGTGCATTGGCCAACCATAGAAGTTGATGTCCATAGAATGTGCAAAGAATGCCCAATCTGCTGCACTAAACCACCAGTGGAACATGCCACTATTTATCGAGTGTCTTTAGTGCCAGATTGGAGTGAACCATTAGTAGCCTTCTTGAGGACGAAAACACTCCCTCAAGATATGACTTTGGCTAGACAAAGAAGTTTGGAACAAGAAGCCTTGGATTACACAATCATTGGTGATAATTTATACAAACGTGGTAAAGATGGTTACCTAAGACTGTGTGTTCATGAGAGCGAATACCTCAAGATATTAGAGACTGCTCACCAAGGTGTAGCAGGAGGACACTTCGGTCCAGATAGGGTGATCAAGGCAATACTATTTGCAGGATTTTGGTGGCCCACCCTTCACATGGATGCACATACCTATGTGAAGAGCTGTGAGGTTTGTCAGCGAACCCAGTATCCCATAGCCTATGATGGGTGGATGTGCATTCTCTAAGTGGGGAATAGACTTTGTGGGTCCTATTAATCCCCCAGCTAAGGGTTCACATGCTGAGTATATCATCGTGGCCACAGACTATCTAACCAAGTGGGTAGAAGTGAAAGCCACTACAAAAATGATGCTCAAACAACAACAAAGTTCTTATTTGAAAATGTGTTCACGAGGTACGGATTGCCAATAGAGTTGGTGAGTGATAGAGGCACACACTTCTTGAATGAATTCATAGAAAACCTTCTCCAAGAATTCTTGGTGATACATAAGAAGTCTGCTCCCTATCATCCACAAGCTAATGGTCAGGCTGAGAGCAAAAATAAGATCTTATGCAATGTGCTGACTAAATTGGTGAATAACAAACGCTCTGATTGGGACAAACAGCTACACCATGCTGTTTGGGCATACCGAGTTGCCTATAAAACCGTACTCCAAGCCACACCCTTTCAGATGGTGTTTGGCCAGAACGCAGTGCTACCAGTGGATTTTTTGGTACCTACGTTAAAGATAGCACAAGAGCACGACTGGTCAGGCCATGAACTCTCCTCTAGAATCTTTGATCTTGAACGTTTAGGGGAGACACGATTGAGAGCTGCAGCAGGAATCTATGCAGCCAAGAAGAGGCAAAATGCGTATTTTGATACACATGTGAAGGATAAAGGATTGAAAGCAGGAGACCTAGTCCTAGTCTACACATTGAAGCAACATGCATGAAAATTAGAGAAAAGAGGCTATGGACCAATGATTATCAATAGGATCTCCACAAGTGGAGCAATACAACTAGCCACTCTGGAAGGTGACATACTACCAAGTTACTACAACTAGCCACTCTGGAAGGTGACATACTACCAAGTTACATAAGTGGATGTAGAGTCAAGTTATATCAAGAACCCCTAACTGAAGAAATGCTCAATCGACTCAATACTGCAAAGAAACTTAAGGATGAGGAAAAGAGAATTCGAGAAGAAGCACAGGCTGAAGCTTTAGAACACATTCGACGAATGAAATTGAGAAGGCAAGGTAGAGATCAACCCATGACCGACGCTCATGAAGCTCTGGGTTATCACATGGCCATGTGTGAGGCTTCAAGTGAACTAGCCCGTAAGATAGTTGATCGACGACCTTTTGTGACCCTAGAAGTAGGACAAGGAGAGAGTGCAAGGATCATGAGAGCTTTAATTGATTCAGGAGCTACCACTAGTGCAGTTCGACTTTCTTATTGCCAACAATTGCAATTGGAGGTAAAACCCCTAGAAGCATATCTGATAGGATTAGGAGGTGTTGAAACCCCTTGCATGGGAGAGGTGGAACTTCCCCTATACATTAAAGAGGTCCTCATGCCAGCAAAAGTACTAGTATGTGAAGACGAGGATCTTATCGAACCTCTTGTCTTAGGCCAAGACTGGATCTATGATCACGCAGTCAACCTCAACCTAAGAAGTGGACTTCTTTAGGTTTGGGCAGGCCAAAGCTTCCTTACAATTGAATTAGAAAATCAAGCTGTCAAACCATTAGAACAGGCACCAACTCCTGGTCTCTCCAGGAATCCACATGAAGATAACAATGCTGTTCTTGTCCATAGTTCTATGGTGCAGAGGATTGTCAATCTTACCGAAGGTACAGGAGTCAATGAGGAGTTCCCAGCTGTTCCAAAGAAGATTCTAAACATGCAGACCAAACATCACACGAAACGAAGGAGACAACTGATCAAGAAGCAGGAGTGCCAACCAGTGCAACACGGAGTACCTCGTGGTGCGAAGCAGATCTGGATATGCAAGGATGGAAAACCCACAGCTCTAGTAATAGGTTCTCGAGGAGGCACACAACAAGCCACACTATCAAGGACACAAGTGAAGGAGTACCCTAGGCAACCTCCTAGGCATACCATGTCTATTTGGGTCCCTAAGCGGTCAATGAAGGCTAGCCCCAATGCTAGATAGATATGGGTGCCCAAGGCATGTTTTCGAGCCCAAATAGCTCCAACTCTAGTCACGGGCATAATTCAACACTCACAAGTCCTCTTGACAAACAACTTAGGAACTCTACCCAAATCCCACACTAACACACACTCAGTCAAACCTAGGACTGTCTGGAAATGGGTACCCAAAAGGTCCCAAATCCATCACAATCTCGCTCATAAATCTTTACCTGTCCTTAGCTCTAAGAACTACGAATCCTCGATTAAAGTTTGGCGAACTAAACCCTGTATCAAACCCCCTGACCCAATTTTGTAAATCCATCCACTCTGATATGGGTGCATTCTGAGTCCATTGCATAACCAAAGTATGCATCTAGGATGACACTAACCTCTAATCATCACTCACATCTATCACAAACACTTCACCTCTAACCACTAACCATCTGGATTGTCATGTTAGTATTGTGGAGGGAACACCATTACATCCTGTTTCCTATGCAACACTAATGTGCCTTTCTTCTTCTAGCAGATAAGCATCAGAAGTGTCATGGCAGCTGTAGCAGGAACAAGCTCCCAGGCGGGCACTAGTACTCAAAGCAATTGGGATACCATGCCTATGGAAGCTCCACTGACAGCAAGACCTGAAGAGCTTTTGAATGTGAGAAGACTTCCTATCTCAGATCCACCAAGTGGCCTAACAGAAATAGTAAAGGGGCATTCTCACTGGTTCAATGAGATGCCAGGAGATTTGGGAGATGCGGACCACATCTGGGAGTCCAAGTTGGAATTCGGAGGAGTCTGGTGGACATTTCAATTCTTCTCAAGAGAATTTGAAACCTTACAGAATGCAGCTCCTCTGCAAGATATTTGGCTGAAAGCGGGATTGCAAGATTATTTTAGTGCAGCTTTGGCTAGACCTGATTTTCTGAGGTGCTACTACTTGATTGCCACACTGAAGGCGACAGGAGATAAAGATCATTCAGGCACATTCCTGGTGCCCTCTCTATCAAACCAGGAGGAACTGAAGAAGTTTGAGTTGAATATTACTTTAATCAGGGAAGCCCTTCATATGTATGGTACCCATGTACCTTCCGATTGAGACCCTTTGATACCGGAGTCTATGAAGAACAATAAAATCAAGAAGTTGAAAGAAATGTGTGCTCTCACCCCCAACATTGCCATACCATTACGGATGTGCCTTCAACACTTCGCATTTTCGGCGCAAGACTGGTTCACCCAGCCTCATAAGAAGATCTGGTATGGGTTATACCTAGCAGAGACCGGGAGCTTACCTATGAAAATGCCAGTATGGATCCTTGATCAGTTATATGAAGCAGGCAAGCGAGGAGTGAGGAAGCCTACTTTGAATGGCTGCTGCTCCATTACAAGAATCATCTACATATGCCTTGCTTATGATGTGCCAATTGCACGAGCCCTCAAGTACTCACAATTGGAATTCTTTCAGGGGCGGAAACCAGGGGTTCAACCTGCTAAAAGAATGCGTGGATCACTTTCACAGGTTCTAATTCCTCGTGAAGTCACCACAAAAGCCTCCAGTAGAGAAGAAGAACAAGTAGCCCCTTTCACAATCCATCTTCAAGGACCCCAATCAGGAAGCATGGTACAACCCACTCCGTCAGCCCCCCCACTACCCACAGATGCGGAGTTTGCATCCATGGCTCCACTGCCAGAAGACCCATCTTTTGACTTTGAAAGCTTCTTGCAAACAGCTCACTTATCTGAGATTGAGTTCTTCTCATACACGGACGGCCCCGAATCATCATCCCAGATAGGACGGGCACATAGTGCGGCTAGAAGGGTGCATTGGGAAGATGAGGCACAACAAACACAGGAGGGAGGGACACATGGGCAGGAAGAGATGTAGAGGAATGAATCAGAAGAAAGTGAGGAAGAGGCCCCTGCCTACACGGCCCAACTCAAACGACTCTACAAAACGATCAAGCAGGTACAAAAGAGACATAAGCTATCAGAGGAGGCAAATAGAGCGATGGTGAATCAAATGCTTCAAGCAAAGAACACGGATCCCCATTTTGTGGAATCATTGAACCTCTTGGCGGAGACATATGGGATTATAGAAGCTATGCGGATCATGTTACATCGCAACCCCAATACGATCAACGAAGGATCGATACACGACCACGAAGGGGGAAGATGATTCAAATGGAAGTCTCTACCACCTTCCCTACCACCACTCAAGAAGATGTTGACATGGCCAGCCCAACTAACCTTGATGAACCAGATGTAAATATACAGATTACATCTCCACCGTCACCTCCCATTCAGCCCACCGAACCCCTCATTGCTAGCAATCTTGAGCAACCAATATCCACCCTCAGTGAACCTATATCACACACCATCATTTTTTCATCCTTACCTATCCCTACCTCTATCATTGCGGGTCCATCTTCCCAACAACATATAGGTCATCCTGCCACCCCTCAAACCATCATAGGTCACCCCTCTTTCCAATCAGCTCTTGAGCAGACACATCCCCCTACCCATACCTTAACACCCACATTTCCCCTCACCACTACATTTCCTCTTTCACAACCTCAGACCATTGAGCCCCTCTTCACCTCCTCAGAACCAACACAAGCCACCCTACCTCCATTGTTGGCAAAACTTGTAAATATGATGCGACAAATTGATGATTATAAGAGAAATTCCCTTTCCCAGCACACCTCACCCACATTCACACCCACCACTAACACACCGCCCACCATTCCCGTATTCACGATTCACACAACACACACAATCACGTCCGATCCCATGGACATTTCACCATCCACAGCACCACCCACCCCCACTTTTGTTCCAACATCATCACATATCAATTCACTCACATCACCATTTCCAACCACAGTAGGCACAACACCCACTTTTTCCCTCCCCATTTCCCAAACCCTTGCATTTTCCACCTATACCCCTGCATCCACATCATTTAGTCATGCACTAGACACCATGTTCGAAGCGGCCACTCAACTTAAGCAAGAGTATAGATTACTAGAAGAAAATAACACAGAGCTGTGCAATCTCTCGGCTCAACTCCAGGCACGTGTCAATGCCTTGGAGCTAAGTAATACAGCACTACAACATGAAGTGACCACCCTCCAACAATCCCAGGTGGAGCTCGAAGCCAAACATACAGAGACGACTAGGGCAACAAAAGAACAACTCAGAGATCAGCTAGCCCGTAATGCTAGACTACAACGAAACATGGCTCTACTCCGACGCCACCTAGCAGCTGCACAAGAAGAAAACAGGAGATTACAGCAACAAAATAAAGACAACCTCGAAGCCACCATAGAAAATACTCCAAGGGCACCCATCAACCCTGCTAACTTCCGGGCCGTCCCTTCAGAAAGCATACAACAAATTTTGGAAACCTATGCCAACCTCTTAGAAGCACATGATCGGCTGGCTGACCAAGTAAAAGAGCTACAAGGATCCCAAGTGCCTACACCACAACCACCAGAAGCTAAAAAGATGGTCAATGCTGCCACTTCACCAAAGCCTGAATCAACAACGACCAATGAGGTACTTGAGCTACGACAACAAGTGGCAGAATTAAAGATCAAGCTGTTACAGTATGAAAGACCCCCCTCTCCACCTGATCAACCAATAGAAGAAGAAGTAGTAATCATTCCAGTGGAGGAAACATTTAAAGACAACTACGAGCCTCAACCCATTCCAGGAGGCAGCATCACGGAGGAAGGACAAGACACATATGAGGAGCCACCGTCAGCATGGATGAAACAGGTAGAAGAAATGGGGCCAACTCATGAGGAACGTATCTCCACCCAGATGTTGGCCATGAGGACTATTGAAGAGACCATACTTCAATTGGAATATTTCAAGCACTTGGCTACCACGCAACTGATAACCAGCTCCGAATTACAATATAAACCATATTTTGTACTGTTGGCAGACTACAACGCCGAAATCAAACCCAAAACCAACAAGTACCCTACTTTTGCTACCCAGTTTGAACCTGAGGACATTCCAGAGGACGCCCACAAAGGGAACATATTCCAACCAACCTGGAGGCAAAAGTTATTGGAAACCTATCCGGAGATGCTACGAACATGGGATCACGCGCCCATGCACTTGAAGTATAACAATTGCTACGGGCCAGTACAACGGAGAAGATCATGGAAGGCATTTGCCATAAAAGTTAAGAACAATGCCAATTGCAAAGAATGGCTCAATTACCCCGCCATTGCACCCCCAACCGGCACACCTACTGTAGCTTATATGATGGCTACCATCAGACATTGGATGCCATGCCTCCACCCCATGCCTGACGTCGCTGCACAGATGATGCTCAAGATACTGGACATGATGCAAGTGGTGTTAAAGACCTTCTGAAATGTACGTAATATTCAGCCGCCAATTCCGGGCTTCATCAACGGTAACTATGATTTACTTTATGATATGAGCACGACCCCGAGTATCAGAGTGGCTTATGCATGGCATGCACGAATAAGATATCTCCTTGCTTGTTACAAGCAAACGTTTGATGACATGTTCACCACCAGGTTCTGGGAAGCACACTCAGAAGTATTCGCGCCACGCCCAACTCATCTGCTCCAACTGTTCGCGTGCGAACAGACAATGCACTCAGAGATCTACACCATGCCCCAACCTGACATGCCTGGTGCAATTAACTGGGAGGCCCTGCAGAGAGACCTGGTCAAGGGACTGCGGATTAAAGAACAAGAATTGGCAACAGACATACTACAGCAATACATTGATCAAATCGGGGAGCAGAGGTCTGTCAGAGGCGACAGACGCTAGGGGGGGGGAGAGTGTTGGCATCATATGGGAAGACGCCAAGTACGAGCATGTATGCAGATCTAGCACTGAGGCAACCCATCAATTTTTTCCAATCCTTACACATTTTAAAAGTGATTCTCATCACTAAAAACCATGGTAAATACCATTTCCCTTTTTTGTAGCTCCATTTTGTACAAGCCGAGGAGTCCTTGAGCTTGAGGAGCCTTAGAAGTAGTTGCCTACCAATTTTCATATTTTTTAGATCTCGTTTGAACCCTCAAATAAGCCCTGGAACCTAATTTTTAACTAGGCCGGACACTAGGTCTGGACAGGGCCAAAGCTAGTCAAAAACTATAAATAGAGCTAGAGAGATCATTTTTTGGGGTAGCTTCTTGTATTTTTGAGCTTATATGAGAACTTGGTTATAATAGAAGTGATTCCATTGTCTTACTCTCTTTGTTCTTGCCGTGTGTGCGCGTGTGTGTGTATGTGTGTGCATGTTTGTGTGCTTCTCACTCACACATTTGTGCCTTCACTTGCTTGAGGTCTTCATACCATCCTCATGTCTTCCTAGATTGACATTAAAGGAGGTGCTACTCATCACTGAGCTAGAAACGTTTACATATATCACTTGCCTTCATACACAAAAAGGATTGTTTTCATCTCATATTGCATTAGGCAAGAGTCATTTCACTTGCATTTGCAATTTTTTAAATCAACATAAAAAGACTTTTTTTTAAAGCCTTTCACTAGGAATGATAGCAACTGCATGTTAGATCATAATTTTTTTTTTCAAAAAACAAAGGAAAGATTTAAAATTGCATTAGAATTTACTTTATTGCTATTGGAGATAGATGTCTGCGGAAGCACGCGAACAACACAAGGAAGAAGAAGAAGTTTGGAGCACAAACACACAATACTGAATGTATTACTAGAGAATGTACAAAGATAAGTAGCCCATTAGGGCAATAGGCATATATACAAGCCGGGGGAAAAAAACCTCCTAAAGAGGGAAAAAAGTGCCTCGGCGGTCCTAGTGTGTTCACACACATCACTACCTAAATATATCAACAAATCCCCCCTGGGAGTGATGCGGTGAACAAGGAGCTGGCACTCATGTATAAGGAAGTGCCAAGCTATGTGGAAATCATTCCACAAAAGGAAGTAAGCCCAAAGCTTTGCGGAAATCTTCAAAATTCTCCCTAGGCAGAGCCTTCGTGAAAAGGTCTGCAATGTTCTCCTGCGTGGGCACATATGCCAAGCTGATCTCCCCAGCAAAGAACCTCTCCCTGACATAGTGATAATGCACCTCAATGTGCTTAGTGCGAGCATGGAACACAGGGTTCCTCGCAACTGCCAATGCGCTCTGACTATCAGTGAAGATGGTGGTGGCAGAAGACTGGCCAACACCCAAATCAGCCATAAGGCGTCTGAGCCACACACACTCAACAGTCGCTGTGAAAGCTGCCATATACTCAGCCTCACAACTGGAAGTGGCCACAGTAGGCTGCTTCTTGCTCAACCAAGATATACATGAGCTACCAAGCATGAAGCAAAAACCACTGGTGGACACACGAGTGTCATAGCAACCAGCCCAATCTGAGTCAGAAAAAGCATGCAAATTGGGTGGTAGTGATCCCCCCTTGGGATAAAACAACCCAAGTAGCCGAGTACCACTCAAGTAGCGAAAGATGCGCTTAACCGCCTTCCAATGTGTGACTCCTGGGCAATGCATAAACCTGCTCATCTGTGAGACAGCAAACTGAATATCTGGCGGAGTAATGCATAAGTAAATCAAGCATCCAACAACCTACTGATAGAGAACGGCATCAAATGCATCTCCAGAATCATGAAGACTCAATCATAAACCTATCTCCATAGAAGTGGCAATAGGCTTACAGTCTTCAAGGCCAAAACGCTACAATAATGTGTCAATATATTTCGTTTGACACAAAGCCATTCCACCATCAACTTGCATAAACTGAATGTCCAAATAGTGATGCAAATGCCCCAAATCAGACATCTCAAATGAGGCATGCAAATCAGCCTTGAAATCAGCAATATGCTTCTCAATAGGACGAGTGAGCAGCATGCCATCAACATAGACAACAATGATTAGAAGCACATCATTAGCACGCTTAACATATAAAGTGCTTTTAGTTGGACTGTTCTCACAACCATGTGCAACCAGATAGGCATGTATCTTCTCATACCAAGCACATGGTGCTTGCTTTAAACCATATAATGCCTTCTTTAACTTGCACACCTGGTTTTCATGCCCTTTCTGCACAAAGCCACGGGGCTAAAAAGCATACACTTCTTCATGCAAGTCACCATTCAGAAATGCTGTTTTAATGTCCAAACTGATGTACATTCCAACCATGATGGGCTGCAAGTGCACAAATGCTCCGAACAGTAGTCATACTGCATGTAGGTGCAAAGGTCTCATCAAAATCAATGCCTCTTTCCTGTGCATAACCCTTTGCAACAAGCCTAGCCTTATACCTGTCAACTGTACCATCATGTTTACGCTTCAGCTTGTATACCCACTTAGTGCCAATGGCCTGCTTGCCAGGAGGCAAGTCACATAAAGACCATGTACCATTCTTCATTATAGCATCATATTCAGATTGCATAGCAGCCATCCAATTTTGTGCTTCATCAAAAGAAACATGCTCATTCTCATCACAAAGACTAGATGGAGCCATAGCATAGCAATCTGATGCAAAGGAGGCACTATGAGAGCCTGAACGAGTACGATATGACAAAGGTGCATCTAATTTGTTGTCACGCAAAGTCTGCACCAACCATTTTGGCATAGTTTTTGCCTGCTCAATATCAGCTCTCTCATCAACAAGTGCATCATGTAAATCTACATCAGAAATGGAACGATCTGCATCATCATATGAAACGTGCAAAGGTTGAGAAGTTGCCTCATTAGGACTAGCACTAGACTACCCACCTATAAAAAGAGGCATCAAAGTATCATATATGTCTTTGGAGCTAACAGATGTCTCCTTAGTACATGAAAGCAATGGCTGAATAGCATCTTCCACAAAGACAACATCATGGCTAACCAAAATGCGTTTAGTTTGTGGATGATACAGACGATAGCCTTTACTTTCAAAACTATACCCAACAAAAATACATTTTACTGCCTTATCATCCAATTTTCTGCGATGTTGTTCAGGCACTAGTGCATATGCCAAACAACCAAAAACACGCAGATGAGCAACAGATGGCTTGCGGTCATGCCAAGCCTCATATGGAGTGATAGACTGCAACGCTTTAGTGGGACACCTGTTTAGTACATATGCTGCACACATGACAGCCTCAAGCCAGAAACTATGTGGTAAAGCCTGACTTTTGACCATGCGCCTCGCCATCTCCATGAGTGACCTGTTCTTTCGTTCAGCAACTAGATTTTGTTGAGGTGTATACAACACTGTACACTAGTGTTTTATCCCACGTTCAGCCAGAAATGCATTAAAATCAGAAGACATATATTCCCCCCCTCGATCAGAACGGAGGGTGCCCATTTTACATGCTGACAGATTTTCAGCCAAAACCAAAAACTGTTTAAAGCACATGAACACTTCGGACTTTACTTTGAGTGGATATACCCATGCATGCCTAGAAAAATCATCAATGAAAGTCACGAAGTAAAGGTAATTTCCAAAAGAGGGTGTCTGCATAGGACGAGAGACAGCACTATGTACAAGCTGCAATTTCTGTGTAGCCCGAACTGAATCATCTTTTGGAAAGGAGGAACGCTGCATTTTGCCCAAAATACAGCCTTCACAAACATGTTTTCCAGGTGCCTCAAGTTTGGGCAAAGAGGACACCATTTCAGATTTCTGTAGGCGTAGCAAACTAGCAAAATTCAGATGACCAAAGCGTGCATGCCAAAGCTTTGCATCTGACATAGCCTGAGAATCATTTACTGCACATACTAAATCATTTTGAAATCTTTCATAGTCTATGAGCTTATACAACCCATGACATAAAATGGCAGAAGCAATAATAACATTGCCATTTGACAGATCATGAATTGTACATCTGTCATCAACAAATTTCACAACCAAGCCAGTCTTGGCTAATGCAGAAACTAATAACAGATTCTTCTTGATCCCTGGCACAAATAAAGCATCTGAAAAAGTGAAAGAACTACCATCAACAGTAGTCAAAATGATCTTACCAACTCCCATAACAGGATAAGAGGAGTTGTTGGCGCATGTAACAGTATTCCATGTAGGGGCAGGCTCGAGTGAAGAGAAGAAACTACGCTGTGAGGTAATATGTTTGGTCGCCCCACTGTCAAAGTACTGAAACATCTGAGTCTACTGCAGACATGCATTGATAATGAGAAGATGGGTCAAAACTGCAGACAGTAGTAAACGCCCATTCTTCTTCCTATATAAGATTTGCAAACTCTGTTTTTGGTGTAGAGGCCTCTGCAACAACCATTCCGGCCTCTTTCTTCTTTGCCTCTTTTGTAGCCAGTTTTGGACAGTTCTTTATGATGTGATCATTCCCTTTACAGTACTTACAAAAAAAATTTTGCTTTTCTGATTTTTTTTCTCATCTTTGTCTTAGTTCTTTGAATGTACAGCATTTGCAGATTTCTGCTTACTAGTAGAAGAGCTCCATTTTCCTTTGCCCTTCTGACTAGCTAAGAAAGATTGATCTGCAACACGCATAATGAACCTGTTCTTCCTGGACTTATCTTCCTGCAACAGAACAGAGACTAACTCCTCAAATGACAAGGCATTTGGATTGCCTTTCATCATCAACCGAAGAGTAGAAGCAAAAATCTGATATGAATCAGGAAGACCATTCAGAACGGTCTACACAAGTGAGCTATCTGGTATAACCTCAACTGTTCCTTCAAGTCTTTGATCTTTGTTAGGAAACTGTCCATAGAATCACCTTCATTCATGTGCTCACTCTCCAACTGTTTTCGGAGGTAAGGAACACGAGCCTCATTCCTAGCTTGGTACAATGTGGTAAGTGTATCCCAAGCATCCCTAGCTGTTCTGCGAGAGCGAATGTGAGGAATAATGGCACGTTTGACAGAAAAAGCTATTAATGCATGTGTCTGGGCATCTCTGCCATCCCAGCAAATCTGCTCTGCAGTAGGTGCAACAAAAACATCAACACGAATAGGAATCTGCAGAATATCATCTTCGACACCATCTTCATCAACTCCAACACCTATATTTGCAGTACCTGTAGTCAGAGGTGTAACAGGACGTCTTTCAACACCTTGCACAATGTTCCACAATCCTTTTGCAACCAATACATGTTGCATCATATAAGCCCATAATGGGTAGTTGGTACCATCCAACTTCTCCTCAACAGCCAACATACGGAATACATCACTGCTTTCAGCCATGGCCGGTGACTAAAATACCTTGATGCAAAAAATTGAATGTATCTCAAAAAGTTGAACAAAGCTTCCTTGACAAATTCTGCTAGACCTATAGCAGACTTCGAGACGCTTATACTGGCGAACAGAAACTGGTATATACCTTTGGCACAAAAAGACGAAATAGCCTGCACAAGCGCTACGATAATGCATTCGGAGGCCAAAACGAGCTCAGATCGCGATTTCGGCACCACAAAGCAAAGCCGTTTTGATCTCTGAAACACCTTGAGTATGCTCACCAAATTTTGTGCGAATTTGAGACTACAAATGGAGGAGTGTCGACGGCACCCTAGATGAAGCGATGACTTGCTCTAATACTAATTGTTGGACATAGATGTCTGCGGAAGCACACGAATAGCACAAGGAAGAAGAAGAAGCTTGGAGCACAAACACACAATACTGAATGTATTACTAGAGAATGTACAAAGATAAGTAGCCCATTAGGGCAATAGGCGTATAATTGCTGCGCGAAAAGTTTGTTGTTCTAGGAAGTTAATTTTACTTTCTTCATTTAGTTAATTACTATTATTTTCTGTTCTCTCCTATTTTTTCATACTACATAAAATTCCACAAATAAATTAAGAAAACTTATATAAAAATCTATAAAAATACAATTTCCATTAAAGTAAACTTTGGGATTAAAAACTCAAAGGCTAAAAAATTAAAGTAAAATTTGGGGTTAAAAACTCAAAAATTAGAAAGAAAAATTACAAAATCAAAATACCAAGTCAGACTAGAGAAATTACAATCTCAAGACCAAGTAAAAAAGTCAAAAATATATTGATAAACAAAAATATCATTAGGAAAGCCTAGGTTTTAGTAAAGTCAATATTCCTGGCTTTATCATCTAGTGATAGTTTTAGACAGCTTAGGGAGAGACTAGAGCCAGCTATTAGAGACTCACTACTCCATTCTAGGCAATATCAAGAACACAAGATTGAGGAAATGTTTAAAAATATGATGAAAGAAAAACAAGGGACACAGACTGTACAAGCAATCCTACGAGAGAATGGTAAATTTACTGGGTTCAATATCACTCAATACTTGTGTTAGAGGGCCGCCGAATCAGGACAAATGAACTCGGACAGGTGCCTTAAATGTAAAAGCAGTGTTGGATGGCCGCCGAACAAGGACACAAGTACGAGGACAGGTAGCTTAAATGTAAAAAAGAATCTTTCAGGAAACGCACAGGTAACAAAAGATTCGCGCACCACTGTAAAAATCTTGTATATAAGGAAATGAGAAGAATGGCAAAAGACGCCCATTTTGGAACTGTTGTGTCCTGTTAAGGTGTATCGTCTAGTTGATTCTGTCTATGAAGTGCATCTTCGAGTCTATCTGTGAGTACGTCCGATTCGGAACTTGTAGTGTCGATTTTGTCTGTGAATGTGTCCATTCTGGGGAACTGGTGTGTTTGGTCAAGTGCATCTTCTAGTCTGTCTGCGCGAACGCCCATCCGGGGTTGCAGGGTCTTGTTTAAGTTATCCTTCAATTCGGGTCTGTCGGTTAAGTGTATCTCTATTGTGAAGCACCCCTGTTGGGAAGTGTAGCGTATTGTTGAGTGTCTACTTTGGATCTGTATGGTTCTGTCCTGTCTTGCTGTGCTTGCTTAGTAGTTGTTTGTATCTTAAAAGGTAGCTACGAACAAGTGACAGTGTGCTACGAAGTTGTTCGGTAATGGTTAAGTGTGTAGTTGAGCATTGTTAAGTGTGGTTAATATATATCGGCAAGTAGAAGTATGGAGTGATCTCACTGCTGGTCTGTCAAAGTTCTGTGAAGTAATTGAAATCGATACAATAGTCTGTGTTTTCTGGAGATTCCGTTCCGAAAAGGACTTGTATCTGTAAGGGCCTGTGTGCCTTGGAGCTAGTGATACGATTGTTACGGTTCGGCTGATGTTTACATACAGTAAGTTGTATACTTTTGAGTATAACTGTTCGATGTGCCTCTGAGTTAAGAATAGGTGCATTCTGTGTAATACTCGGCGAATGAAGTAGAGTAGTTAAGTAGTTAAGTCAGGACTACTGCTCTCCTGCTATAGCAGATCCAGCCCGGAAATTTCAACGTCCCAGTAAGCCGCGTAGTGGCAGTGTTCAGAGAACAGTACTGAGCTAAGACGTGACCGCGTATTTAATACTTGTATGAGAGTTTGGGAAAATAGTACAGGGCCTCTGTCCAACAGACCCCTACCACTCCCAAGAACCCACGTGACTGCGAAGTAGAGTGCTTCTGAGTATCACATTAGGCTAAAGTACTCTAAATCCAGATTTAGTAGCATTGTATCCGACCAACGGTTAGTATTATGGCAACTTTTACGGTTAACATTTGGCGCCGTCTGTGGGAAAGTGGCATCAGATTGCCAGTTATCTGTGAAAGTGGCACGGGAATACCAGTTGTTTGTCAAAAGCAAAACGTTAGTTAACAGTCGAGTAACTAGCAGTAGCAACAGGCCCAGATTGTTGCGAACTGCTCGGATAGGGTTACTGCGTAATGATACATGCCGGTTACTCGATCTGGTGAAACATATCCTAAGAACTGTGAGATTGAAGCGAGTAAAGCGATAAAGATAGCCCTGAAAGAAGAAGGTCTAACCCACTCTGACCCGGTGATCAGACAAACTGAGAACGTCACGATTGATTCCGGTCATATTCCGGTGGAACAATTAACGCCTTTGGTACATTCTGGTGCTACTTCGACCCAGCCTATCGAAGATATAGCAATTTCAGAATCTACCAACACGCCGTTAGAAACTAGTCTAGACTCGGAATTAGACATGATCAGAAACACTTTAGGAAAAGAGATCGATAAGAGCGAAAAAACACTGCATTCTGGCACAATTTTGGCTCATTCCGGTGATATTCCGGTGATAGAATCACCAACTGTAGGCAAAGACTTTGCAGTTTTCGCGGAATCTTCAGTCCAACCAACGTGCTTGGAAGAAAGATTTCGGATATTGGATATGTAGAAGGAAGGAAAACTCATTGAAGCAGAAGTACGGCGCATTCTAAGTGAAAACGACATACCGGAAGGCACGCCATCCGGCGACAAAAGTGTCGATAGTTCATCTGACCAACATCAAGATACAGAAGAAAAGCTGAATACACTCACAATGAACGGCCAACAGCAGCAACAACAGTTAGGTCAGCCAAGGCCGCCTCCAACAGGAGTGACATATACGAAATTCGGTGGATTTCCAGGAGATGATCCGGATGCTCACGTACGCACCTTCGAGATAAGTTATGCAGTTCTTAACCATCCACCGGATCAGGCGTATAAGGCCATCGTTTTTCAATCAACACTGGTAAATGAAGCAGCTAGATGGCTTACGGAATACGATATTAATCATTTCGGCACCTGTGACGTAGTTTGAGACGCTTTTTTGCAACGATTCAAGTTAAAGAAGAATCCCGCCGAAATCTTTGATTATTTACAGAACAACCGACAGAAGGCGAATCAGACTATCCAAGAATATGCTACACTCTTCAGAACACACTTGCGGCAGATACCACAGGCCCACGCTAACTTACCTGATGACATCATCACTCAGTGGTTCATCAACGGCTTAACCCCACAACTGAAACAGATCATGATCATAAGATGTGTGGGAGCTATGACGTTGGATGCAGTCATCGCCATGGCTCTGCAACTAGAATCCAAGGTTGGTGGATTTACATAAGATCTGGAGTGGTTAAAAACGAACAAAACCATGAATGAAGATATAACTAGACAAGTATACTGTATCACATGCAAAAATTCAGGGCATACTAGTGCCATTGTGCGCTAAATCAAACGTTCTGCGCTATCTGCAACACTGCCGGACACACCACCGGAAACTGTGTTTACAATGCCAGAATACAGGGAACAGCAACAGTCAATGCTGTTATTCAAGAACATGGACAGGCAGCGAATCACTACGTACCTCCGCAACTGAGAAACAATCAACCGCAAGGATATCGAAACTACCGAGGACAGAGAAACAATAACTATAATGCAAACCGCTGGCAGAACAAACCACCACCAGAAAATCCCAATTTACCACCACCACGCTGTCATTTTTGTGGTGAATTCGGACACATTAGAAGATATTGCAAGGACGCAGCTGAGTATGATCAGAGGAAAAAGGAGCGGCAAAACCCCATGGCCAACATGGTATAAATTACGCCAGTAGAAACGCAAGCTGCTACAGTACAGACCAGATCAGGTAAACAGCTGCAGACAGCAGCAGAAGTATTCGAACCAGGGATACGAGAACAACAAAGGATGTATAACAAGGCTAGTCACTGGACCGCAATAGAACCACCAGTGTTCCCAGAACCTATTCCGGTGACTCAGGCTTCATCAAAGGAAGGAACGCAACAAAAGGAAACAACAGCAGAGCCATCATCAGCAGTAGACATAACAGCAGAGACTTCTACACCAGCGAAAACCTCAAGTCCAAAGGAGCAGGACAACCAATCTCAACAAGCTTGGGAAATTTTATCCAAGGCATCTATCACTTTACCTCTCGGTCAACTTTTGGCATTAGTACCGGGGATTCGACAACAGTTCCAGCAACAGTTTAGTCCGGTGCCTTCTTGTATTCCGGCGACAGCAGCAGTTCAACCGGAACCCGATTCTACGGTCGATCATTCAGTCCCCTTGATTACAGTATGGTATAAGGATCATAAAATTACACAGGTATTGATTGATGGAGGCTCTGGTGTCAACATTGCAACTACAGCCTTATGCAATAGGTTAGGATGGACCGAAATCGAACCAGTGCAATTTTTTGTCAGAATGGCAGACCAATCTAGAGTCCATCCTGTAGGACTTGTGCGAAATGTACCCATCACTTTACAAGGTACGACCTTCAAAATGAATTTTGTTATACTAGATCTGCCGGAATCCACTTTGGATTACAACCTTCTTTTCGGCCGACCTTGGCTGAAGCATGCGAAGGTAATACAAGACTGGTCTGCCCAAGAGCTTACGTTCAAAGATGCCAGCCGTAGATATGTAGTAAAATTAGATGCCATACAACCTTGCGAACTGCACGCCAGACCATATTTTGCCGAACCTGTCCACATGTTAGATGGACTATCAGATGATGAAGAAGAGGAATTTCTGAAGAGTAATGCTGATTTAATGACCGTAGGGACTGTTGATCTACAGTCTGTTATAGATAATTGGAACACCTCGGTATGTACAATCACACCTATTACTAATACAGTTAAGCATAAAGGTAGTGTCCCCACACATGATGATGAATTACAATCGCTGTTCAAGTCAACAGACGATGCACAGAAACCGCAACAGTTTTATGTCCCAGAAGATCAGTTGACCACGTACGATCTAGGAGATGAAGAGCATCCACGACCTGTAAAGATAAGGCAAAACTTACCGGAATCATTTAAAGCTGACTTGATTCAACTACTTCGCGAATTCTCAGACGTCTTCGCATGGGATTACAAAGATATGAAGGGACTAGATCCGCACATCTATCAGCACAGAGTCATGCTGAAGCCTGAAGCTAAACCGAACAAGCAGCCCAGCTATCGGATGAATCCCAATTATGCATCACAGGTAAAAGCCGAACTTGATAGATCATTAAAAGTTGGATTTATCGTACTAGTAGAACATGCTAAATGGATTTCACCAATTGTGATCGTACCAAAGAAAAACAAGCAACTACGTATCTGTGTAGACTACCGGAAATTAAACGCAGCAACAGTACCAGATCCTTTCCCAATCCCGTTTCTGGATACCATGCTTGATAGGGTAGCAGGTCATGAAATGTATTCCTTCTTAGACAGATACAGCGGTTACAATCAGGTTAGAATGGCCGAAGCAGATATACCGAAAACCGCATTCATTACCAATTGGGGTGTCTTTGCTTGTACGGTGATGTGGTTTGGCTTGAGAAACGCACCAAGTACATTTCAAAGATGCATGCAAGAGATTTTTTCCCCTTATCTTACTTCGTTTATGCAAGTATACCTCGATGATTTTTCAATTTTCGGTAAGATGATAGCACATCTCTTCCATTTACGGTGCTGCTTTCAGAAATGCAGAGAGTATAGACTCTGTTTGAATCCAAACAAATCAATGTTTGCGGTCTCATGTGGCAAGTTACTTGGCCACATTGTATCTGCCCAAGGTATCCAAGTCGATCCAGATAAGATTTCGGCAGTATTAGAAGCTCCTGTGCCAGTTTCTCCAAAAGAAGTTATGCGCTTTATGGGCCAAGTACGGTGGCATGGAAGACACTTACGGTGGCTTGCTCATCTGGCAATACCACTAAACAAGCTAATCAGTAAAACACCTCGACAATTTGAATGGACCCAGGAATGTCAGATAGCTTTTGATTGTTTAAAGCATTTATTAACACAAGTTCCTATTTTACAACCACCGGACTGGGATCACCCATTTCACATCTTTGTTGATGCTTCAGATATAGCAATAGTGTTGATATATTTAGGTAGTGATGTGTGTGAACACTCTAGGACCGCCGGGGCACTTTTTTCCCTCGTTACGAGGTTTTTTTCCCCCGGCTTGTATATACGCCTATTGCCCTAATGGGCTATTTATCTTTGTACATTCTCTAGTAATACATTCAGTCTTGTGTGTTGTGCTCCAAGCTTCTTCTTCTTCCTTGTGCTGTTCGCGTGCTTCCGCAGACGTCTAACTCCAACAATTGGTATCAGAGCAGGTCGTTGCTTCTTCTAGGGCGCCGTCGACACTCCTCCGTTTGCAGTCTCAGATTCGCACAAAATTTGGTGAGCATACTCAGGGTGTTTCCGAGATCAAAACAGCTTCGCTATGTGGTGCCGAAATCGCGATCTGAGCTCGTTTTGGCCTCCGAACGCACTATCACAGTGCTTGTGCAGGCTATTTCGTCCTTTTGTGCCAAAGGTATATACCAGTTTTTGTTCGCCAGTTTAAGCGTCTGGAAGTCTGCTACAGGTCTAGCAAAACTCGTCTGGGCAGTTCTGTTCAACTTTTTGAGATACAGTCAATTTTCTGCATCAAGGTATTTTAGTCACCGGCCATGGCTGAAAGTAGTGATGTATTCCGTATGTTGGCTGTTGAGGATAAGTTGGATGGTACCAACTACCCATTATGGGCTTATATGATGCGACATGTACTGGTTGCAAAAGGATTGTGGAACATTGTGCAGGGTGTTGAAAGACGTCCTGTTACACCTGTAACGACAGGTACTGCAAATACAGGTGTTGGAGCTGATGAAGATGGTGTCGAAGATGATATTCCGCAGATTCCTGTTCGTGCTGCTGTTTCTATTGCACCTACTGTAGAGCAGATTCGTTGGGATGGTAGAGATGCCCAGGCACATGCATTGATACCTTTGTCTGTCAAACGTGCCATTATTCCTCACATTCGCTCTTGCAGAACAGCAAAGGATGCTTGGGATACACTTACCACTTTGTACCAGGCTAGGAATGAGGCTCGTGTTGCTTACCTCCGAAAATAGTTGGAGAGTGAGCACATGAATGAAGGTGATTCTATGGACAGTTTTCTTACAAAGATCAAAGACCTGAAGGAACAATTGATTTCTGCTGATGAGGTTATACCAGATAGCTCACTTGTGCAGACCGTTCTGAATGGTCTTCCTGATTCATATCAGAGTTTTGCCTCTACTCTTCGGTTGATGATGAAAGGCAATCCGAATGCCTTGTCATTTGAGGAATTAGTCTCTGTTCTATTGCAGGAAGATCAGTCCAGGCAGAACAGGTCCATTATGCGTGTTGCAGATCAAGCTTTCCTGGCTAGTCAGAAAGGCAAAGGAAAATGGAGCTCTTCTACTAGTAAGCAGAAATCTGCAAATGCTGCACATTCAAAGAACCAAGACAAAGATGAGAAAAAATCAGAAAAGCAGAAATTTTTTTGTAAGTACTGTAAAGGCAATGATCATATCATAAAGAACTCTCCAAAACTGGCTGCTAAAGAGGCAAAGAAGAAAGAGGCTGGAATGGTTGTTGCAGAGGCCTCTACACCAAAAACAGAGTCTGCAAATCTTGTGCAGGAAGAAGAATGGGCGTTTACTACTGTCTGCAGTTTTGACCCATCTTCTCATGATCAGTGCATGTCTGCAGTAGACTCAGATGTTTGGTACTTTGACAGTGGGGCGACCAAACATATTACCTCGCAGCGCAGTTTCTTCTCTTCACTTGAGCCTGCTCCTACAGGGAATACTGTCACATGCGCCAATAACTCCTCTTATCCTGTTATGGGAGTTGGTAAGATCATTCTGACTACTGCTGATGGTAGTTCTTTCACTTTATCAGATGCTTTATTTGTGCCAGGGATCAAAAAGAATCTGTTATCAGTTTCTGCATTAGCCAAGATTGGCTTGGTTGTGAAATTTGTTGATGATAGGTGTACAGTCCATGATCTCTCAAATGGCGATGTGATTATTGCTTCTGGAATTTTATGTCGTGGGCTGTATAAGCTCATAGACTATGAAAGATCTGTGAATGATTCGGCATGTGCAGTTCATGATTCTCAGGCTATGTCAGATGCAAAGCTTTGGCATGCACGCTTTGGTCATCTGAATTTTGCTAGTTTGTTACGCCTGCAGAAATCTGAAATGGTGTCCTCTTTGCCCAAACTTGAGGCACCTGGAAAACATGTTTGTGAAGGCTGTATTTTGGGCAAAATGCAGCGTTCTTCCTTTCCAAAAGATGGTTCAGTTCGGTCTACGCAGAAATTGCAGCTTGTACATAGTCATGTCTGTGGTCCTATGCAGACACCCTCTTTTGGAAATTACCTTTACTTCGTGACTTTCATTGATGATTTTTCCAGGCATGCATGGGTATATCCACTCAAAGCAAAGTCAGAAGTGTTCATGTGCTTCAAACAGTTTTTGGTTTTGGCTGAAAATCTGTCAGCATGTAAAATGGGCACCCTCCGTTCTGATCGAGGGGGGGAATATATGTCTTCAGATTTTAATGCATTTCTGGCTGAACGTGGGATAAAACACCAGTGTACAGTGCCGTATACACCTCAACAGAATGGAGTTGCTGAACGAAAGAACAGGTCACTCATGGAGATGGCGAGGTGCATGGTCAAAAGTCAGGCTTTACCACATAGTTTCTGGCTTGAGGCTGTCATGTGTGCAGCATATGTACTGAACAGGTGTCCCACCAAAGCGTTGCAGTCTATCACTCCATATGAGGCTTGGCATGACCCCAAGCCATCTGTTGCTCATCTGCGTGTTTTTGGTTGTTTGGCATATGCGTTAGTGCCTGAACAACATCGCAGAAAATTGGATGATAAGGCAGTAAAATGTATTTTTGTTGGGTACAGTTCTGAAAGTAAAGGCTATCGTCTGTATCATCCACAGACTAAACGCATTCTGGTTAGCCGTGATGTTGTCTTTGTGGAAGATGCTATTCAGCCATTGCTTTCATGTACTAAGGAGACATCTGTTAGCTCCAAAGACATGTATGATACTTTGATGCCTCTTTTTACAGGTGGACAGGCTAGCGCTGGTCCTAATGAGGCAACTTCTCAGCCTTTGCAGGTTTCATATGATGATGCAGATCATTCCATTTCTGATGCAGATTTACATGATGCACTTGTTGATGAGAGAGCTGATATTGAACAGGCAAAAACTATGCCAAAATGGCTGGTGCAGACTTTGCGTGACAACAAATTAGATGCACCTTTGTCATATCGTACTCGTTCAGGCTCTCATAGTACCTCCTTTGCATCAGATTGCTATGCTATGGCTGCATCTAGTCTCTGTGATGAGAATGAGCCTGTTTCTTTTGATGAAGCACAAAATTCAGAAAATTGGATGGCTGCTATGCAATCTGAATATGATGCTATAATGAAGAATGGTCCATGGTCTTTATGTCACTTGCCTCTTGGCAAGAAGGCCATTGGCACTAAGTGGGTATACAAGCTGAAGCGTAAACCTGATGGTACAGTTGACAGGTATAAGGCTAGGCTTGTTGCAAAAGGTTATGCGCAGGAAAGAGGCATTGATTTTGATGAGACCTTTGCACCTACATGCCGTATGACTACTGTTCGGAGCATTTGTGCACTTGCAGCCCATCATGGTTGGAATGTACATCAGTTGGACATTAAAACAGCATTTCTGAATGGTGACTTGCATGAAGAAGTGTATGTTTTTCAGCCCCGTGGCTTTGTGCAGAAAGGGCATGAAAACCAGGTGTGCAGGTTAAAGAAGGTGTTATATGGTTTAAAGCAAGCACCACGTGCTTGGTATGAGAAGATACATGCCTATTTGATTGCACATGGTTTTGAGAATAGTCCAACTGAAAGCACCTTATATGTTAAACGTGCTAATGATGTGCTTCTGATCATTGTTGTCTATGTTGATGACATGCTGCTCACTGGTCCTATTGAGACACATATTGCTGATTTTAAGGCTGATTTGCATGCCTCATTTGAGATGTCTGATTTGGGGCATTTGCATCACTATTTAGGCATTCAGTTTATGCACGTTGATGGTGGAATGGCTTTGTGTCAAACGAAATATATTGACACATTATTGCAGCGTTTTGGCCTTGAAGACTGTAAGCCTATTGCCACTCCTATGGAGACAGGTTTACGATTGAGTCTTCATGATGCTGGAGATGCATTTGATGTTGTTCTCTATCAGCAGGCTGTTGGATGCTTGATTTACTTATGCATTACTCGGCCAGATATTCAGTTTGCTGTCTCACAGATGAGCAGGTTTATGCATTGCCCAGGAGTCACGCATTGGAAAGCGGTTAAGCGCATCTTTCGCTACTTGAGTGGTACTCGGCTACTTGGGTTGTTTTATCCCAAGGGGGGATCACTACCGCCAGATTTGCATGCTTTTTCTGACTCAGATTGGGCTGGTTTCTATGACACTCGTGTGTCCACCAGTGGTTTTTGCTTCATGCTTGGTAGCTCATGTATATCTTGGTTGAGCAAGAAGCAGCCTACTGTGGCCACTTCCAGTTGTGAGGCTGAGTATAGGGCAGCTTTCACAGCGACTGTTGAGTGTGTGTGGCTCAGACGCCTTATGGCTGATTTGGGTGTTGGCCAGTCTTCTGCCACCACCATCTTCACTGACAGTCAGAGCGCATTGGCAGTTGCGAGGAACCCTGTGTTCCATGCTCGCACTAAGCACATTGAGATGCATTATCACTATGTCAGGGAGAGGTTCTCTGCTGGGGAGATCAGCTTGGCATATGTGCCCACGCAGGAGAACATTGCAGACCTTTTCACGAAGGCTCTGCCTAGGGAGAAGTTTGAAGCTTTCCGCAAAGCTTTGGGCTTACTTCCTTTTGTGGAGTGATTTCCTTATAGCTCGGCACTTCCTTATACATGAGTGCCAGCTCCTTGTTCACCGCATCACTCCCAGGGGGGATTTGTTGATATATTTAGGTAGTGATGTGTGTGAACACTCTAGGACCGCCGGGGCACTTTTTTCCCTCGTTAGGAGGTTTTTTTCCCCCGGCTTGTATATACGCCTATTGCCCTAATGGGCTATTTATCTTTGTACATTCTCTAGTAATACATTCAGTCTTGTGTGTTGTGCTCCAAGCTTCTTCTTCTTCCTTGTGCTGTTCGCGTGCTTCCGCAGACGTCTAACTCCAACAAATAGGAAGTGTATTGATGCAACAAATTGATAAATGGTTCAGACCCATATATTATGCAAGTCAAAGGTTAGCCCCTGCTGAGAAAAATTACTCTGTAACAGAAAGGGAATGTCTTGGACTAGTATACTCAGTCAAAAAATTTAGACATTACTTGCTAGGCCGAAAATTCACATTTCATGTAGATCACGCTGCACTTGTCTATCTAGTTCGGCAACAGCATCTAGGAGGCCGATTAGCCCGATGGGTCTTACTATTGCAGGAATTTGATTACGAAGTCATTCACCGACCCGGCAGTTCACACGCCTTAGCAGACTTTTTATCCCGTTTAGATTCCGGCGAATCTCCGGTGGGTATAGATGACACGACACCCGCAATTTATGTATCAGAACCAATTACCGAAGAATCTGCAGACCCCCCTATTCCATTTTCATATTATGATCAGATCTTGACCTTTCTCACTGATGGTTGCCTTCCACCTCAAGTTTCAAGACCAGTACGCAGAAAAATTGCTGTCTTTAGCCGCCGATTTCGGTTAATTGCTGGAGAACTATATTATGTAGATCACACTGGAATCCTACTTCGCTGTGTTCCTCCGCATGAAATTAACTCAGTGATCACAATGGCTCACTCAACACCTACTGGTGGTCACTTTGCCACAGACTTGACTCACCGGAAAATTCTGCAGAGTGGTCTCTGGTGGCCCACTATGTACAGAGACATGGCCCAACTTGTCAAACACTGCGATAACTGTCAAAGGTCTGGACAACCGCTACAACGGCACTTCTTTCCCTTACAGCCAATTATGCCATTAGAACCATTTCAGAAATGGGGATTAGATTTTATAGGACCAATTACACCTCCAGCAGTCTTCAGCAACAATAGGTATATACTCACCTGTACAGACTACGCAACAAGATGGGTAGAAGCATGGGCTTTACGGTCGGCTACAGCGGTCGCAGTAGCAAAATGCCTGTTGAATGATGTCTTTCCACGATTCGGCTTACCACTAGAAATTGTCTCAGATCAAGGTACTCACTTTGTAAATCAATTAATGAAGGTACTCACCCAATCCTTCCAGGTGACACACAAACTCAGCTCGCCGTACTACCCTCGTGCCAATGGTTTGGCCGAAAGTACAAACAAATCACTACTGAATATCCTCCGGAAACTAATCATGGAAGCACCGGAAAGATGGGATCAATTACTACCGGCAGTCTTATGGGCATACCGAACTACATACAAGGTAACAACAGGCTTGACACCTTTCAAACTAGCTTATGGCTTAGAAGCAATAGCACCCATGGAAGTAGTCATCCCAAGCCTGCGTGTAGCAATCACTCAGAAGATGCTACCGGAAGATTCACTGATAGCACGAATGGATGCACTCAGAGAACTTGATGAGCACCGATGGCTCAGCTTTTTAACCATGCGCGAAGTACAACTCAGGCAAGCCAAGACACACGATCGATATTTGAAAACTCCAATCTTTTCGGTAGGACAGCTCGTACTCTTCTACAATGCAAAGTCGGATAGAGTCGCCGGAAAATTTAAACTTCGATGGTTCGGCCCTTTCAAAATCTCAGAACAAGTCGGTCCCGCAACTTTTCAGTTGACTACGTTGACCGAAAATCCACTCCCGAAAGTAATCAATGGGTCGAAGCTGCGGCCATATCATCACGCCCCTAGCCCGCATTAAATTTTTCGGCGGTGGACCGCGTTTTGTTTTATCTTCCCCTTTTTTCTTTTTCTCTTTCTTCCTTTTATAAATAGCCCTATTTTAGGAGATCTTTTCGTACCAGCCGCCCCCTTACCAGTCACTCGAATACGCCCGCCTGCATGAAAAAAAATATCATTCCCGCACTGCACAATGATATTTCACCCCTTTTTTTTTTCTTCTTCCCACTGTAGTGTTTCTATTTAAACTCCGTCGACGACGCCTTTTTGCAGAACCAGGCCAAAAACTTGCTTACCGAAGCAATAGCGCTTAGCTCCGTCAGAATAGATGCGCAGGTTTTAGAACCCGACACGCTAAAGCAATTATTAGAAACCCTTAAGAAAAAATAGCTCGCACATATGTACCTCGAAGGCCTCATAGAAGAATAAGTAAAATTCGACCATGCGAATTCATAATGTAACGATGGATTCGAAATAAGTATGATAACAAAGCTTTGTTTTCTGATATTTTTCACACATGTAAACACCTGTTCAGTCTAGCATCGAGCTACGGCATAACACGCAGCATAATGATTCTTACTCATGATACAAGGGGTAGGAAGGGTCATGACCGACTGAAATACAATCATTCCAGCAAATGGCAGTTCAAGCCCGGTTGATTATAAAATACGTTTGCCTAGCATAGCATTCTTCACTACCGAATTCTTCGAGCTTCGGCGCCAATAACATACTTCCAGCATACTATTCTCGGCCACCCTTACAATCATGTCTGAATCCGACATACTCAGATGGCAACTCAGGAAGCGCGCAAATCCACAGAACCATGTCATAACGACAACAGATATTACCTTACAGGATAATGCAGATGACTCAATAACTTCTGCAACAGTAAAAGTTCATCATAAATTTTCCACAAAATTTAAAATCGAGCTCGACATCCATTCAAGAGGAAATGAGAACTGGCTACGGAGGATAGGACTCCTCCAGTTTGCACAATTACCATGGGAGCAGTGGATCGATAATGCAGATGCCGAGAATCAATTATATAGCATGCGACAAACACAAGGCTTCATTCTAAATCAGGTACAATTTTTGCCACAGTTAGTCTCAGCTATATTTAAACTGCCACTGTATGATGATGCGCGAGTCCCTAATGTTCGAAGGACGATCTGAAAAATGAATTTGGCAATTGTGAAGGCCCCAGACGGTATTACATGTTGAAAAATGCCACATATCAACGTCGTGAACAATTTAAGTGGTACTTAGAGAAGCTCTGTTTCCTAGTTAAATTCGATTTAATGTCTAGAGAAAATTTTTCCCCATTAGTACATGCCGAGGGAGGTGGTAGGGTTAGCTGGACACACTGGCTGTATAACCACCTCTACACACAAATAATTGTCCGGGATAAGCGAAGATCCCACACCAACAGCAGACTAGCAGCCTATTTAGCTGCTATATTTAATTTTGTCCAATCAGTGAAGGATGAGAAGCTACACTGGTCCCCCCATTGTTATTCCGGTGATCATGATATTGTAGACACAGGACACCAAACAGAGCCCGAGGAAGCAGACCAAGTCTCCACATCGTCTGCAAATTTCTTCCACACAGGTAATAGCGCACAGAACCAGACAATAGGGACGCCGTTTCGGCTGTCAATTAAACGAAGGATGGCAGACCACTTGCCCACTGCCAGTCCAGGGCAATTACCGGACGTTCTCCAACCAGATTTTGTGACAGGGATGCAAAACAAATTACACGAGGTTTCTCAATATTTGCGTCAACAAGAACAAGCGCTTCAGCACAAAAACGAATTACTATTCGCTACGATGACTAAGTCCAATTCATTACTAGAAAGAATGCCACAGATGCAAAAGGAATTGGACGACAAAGAAGCCTTACTACAAGCGTTACAGAGTACCAACCAGCAACTAACGGCAGAATTGACCAACGCAAAAAATTGTTTTCAAGCATTTCACCAGTGGCAGCAAACTATCCAAACCCAGATTCAAGCCGAAATGTCAAGTTTTTCTACCATGAATGCTAACCTGCAAGCCGAAAATGAAATTTTGCGGTCAAGAATACAGGTTTTGCAGGAATTCGAAAGGCAGATATTAAAAGAAGAGGGCGTAGAAATGAATGCCACATTAATGACAAATGTGGACATAGACTTATTAAAACAGCAATTGGATAGTCGTGTTCAAAGTAATTGGACACTTTTTTGCAGGCGATGGCTGGCTATACTTGTTCCTCCACTTGAACAAGTACGGTCAGAAATGATTCGGGAGCCAAACTCTAGAATAGGCCTACAGGCAACACAAAAGGATGATGACGTCAGTAATGCACCTGCGGGTTCGAGTCCACCGGGCGTGCCAGTGTTAGAGGGCTGCCGAATCAGGACAAATGAACTCGGACAGGTGCCTTAAATGTAAAAGCAGTGTTAGACGGCCGTCGAACAAGGACACAAGTACGAGGACAGGTAGCTTAAATGTAAAAAAGAATCTTTCAGGAAACGCGCAGGTAACAAAAGATTCGCGCACCACTGTAAAAATCCTATATATAAGGAAATGAGAAGAATGGCAAAAGACGCCCATTTTGGAACTGTTGTGTCCTGTTAAGGTGTATCGTCTAGTTGATTCTGTCTGTGAAGTGCATCTTTGAGTCTATCTGTGAGTACGTCCGATTCGGAACTTGTAGTGTCGATTTTGTCTGTGAATGTGTCCATTCTGGGGAACTGGTGTGTTTGGTTAAGTGCATCTTCTAGTCTGTCTGCGCGAACGCCCATCCGGGGTTGCAGGGTCTTGTTTAAGTTATCCTTTGATTCGGGTCTGTCGGTTAAGTGTATCTCTATTGTGAAGCACCCCTGTTGGGAAGTGTAGCGTATTGTTGAGTGTCTACTTTGGATCTGTATGGTTCTGTCCTGTCTTGCTGTGCTTGCTTAGTAGTTGTTCGTATCTTAAAAGGTAGCTACGAACAAGTGACAGTGTGCTACGAAGTTGTTCGGTAATGGTTAAGTGTGTAGTTGAGCATTGTTAAGTGTGGTTAATATATATCGGCAAGTAGAAGTATGGAGTGATCTCACTGCTGGTCTGTCAAAGTTCTGTGAAGTAATTGAAATCGATACAATAGTCTGTGTTTTCTGGAGATTCCGTTCCAGAAAGGACTTGTATCTGTAAGGGCCTGTGTGCCTTGGAGCTAGTGATACGATTGTTACGGTTCGGCTGATGTTTACATACAGTAAGTTGTATACTTTTGAGTATAACTGTTCGATGTGCCTCTGAGTTAAGAATAGGTGCATTCTGTGTAATACTCGGCGAATGAAGTAGAGTAGTTAAGTAGTTAAGTAGTTAAGTCAGGACTACTGCTCTCCTGCTATAGCAGATCCAACCCGGAAATTTCAACGTCCCAGTAAGCCGCGTAGTGGCAGTGTTCAGAGAACAGTACTGAGCTAAGACGTGACCGCGTATTTAATACTTGTATGAGAGTTTGGGAAAATAGTACAGGGCCTCTGTCCAACAGACCCCTACCACTCCCAAGAACCCACGTGACTGTGAAGTAGAGTGCTTCTGAGTATCACATTAGGCTAAAGTACTCTAAATCCAGATTTAGTAGCATTGTATCCGACCAACGGTTAGTATTACGACAACTTTTACGGTTAACACTTGGATGCATTTGAAGACCAAGCGCAGATCTAGGGATTACCTAATGACGTACTAGTAAAGTACGTTGGCCGTGTAGTCATTAGATCCATTCTTGAAAGCATTCAAGTACATGCTAGAAAACCTTGGGAGGAGTTTACGAAAAAACTGCACAAAATGTTTTATCTTGAGGATTTCAGTCCGCACAGCTGAGATGGATTTTTGAGATTGGTGCATTCCCCTAAGACTAATGAGTCTCTAACTCATCTTCATGGTGAGTTTATGAGACGATCTGTCCAACTTCCTGAGGAAGATAGGAATGCAGTAAATCCTATCCTGATTATTTACTTCCTCATGATATTGAGTCCAGAGGATAGAGCTGAAGTAGAGCAAAGAATAGAAGATCCATGCAAAAGATATGGTTTGACTGATGACTGGGAAAAAGTAAAACGTGAAATAGAGGTTGTAGCCCAAATGAAACAATGAAAATCTGTTTTGTATGCAAAACCTAATTCTACTTAGCCTAGGGATTTACTTACACCAGGGCAATATAATATGCCAATGACTACAGCTGCAGCTACGGCTAATGTTGCAGTGGCCCATAAGGCTCCAATTGAATTTCAATTAGATAGCTTGTGTAAAAAAATGGAAAATGTAATGAATATACAACCATCTCTTTCCAAAGAGGTTGCTCAATTAAACAATAAAGTGTACTCCATGAGCTTGTATGAGCTTGAAACTAGAATAGTGACTTGGGCCAAGCAACTATGAAGACACCCATACAGCTTGTTATGCCACAATATACTCCTCCTCAGACAGTTTATCAATCGATTCCTCCTACTCAGATCGCTGCTCAGCCAACTTTCTAGAGAAATATTGATAAAAGAGGGACTGGCGATAAACGATGTGTTTGTTGTGATAGTCAAGAACATGCAACATATGCTTGTGATGAGTTAAAAGATGTGAAGGATAATCAGTTGGTAGTTGAGATTGATAGGAAATTATGTGACTTTAGAACATGATTGCCTTTAGCCGTTGATTGGAGCAAAGGAGGCATGAAGAAATTATATGAAAACTTAACAGTTTCTAATGCAATTGCCAGTACCTCAGCTGCTAGATTAGAGCCATTAGATGAGAGGACTCTTTCTACTACAAGCCAAAATTCCTATTCTATAGATGCACTGGTGAGAGCTAGAGATGAAATCATGTGCAAAAGTGCATGGCAATCTCCTTTTACCAAGCCTCTGTATATTCTCACATTGCCAATGTTGGGGAGAAATGGAGACGAGATGACATGCAAGATGATGTAGAAGAGGGAGATACGGGAGTGTCGAGAAGGCAAACTAGAGAAAATGAGAACAGAAATACTAATAATGAAAAAAGAGTACACTTTGAAGATACTGCAAATTTATCTCAGCAAGGAAAAAGAAGACTAATCAGAGAAGGAAAGAGGACATTAGAAGAGGTTACTCATGTGCAAGAAAATACCCCAACTAAAGAAGAAAAGAAGAAAACTGTAACTGAAGATAAGCAAAATCAAAATATTAAAAATGAACAAAAAGATTACCAAGAAACAAAGTGAGGAAAAAGGGAAGAAGAAAGGAAGGAGAGCTCCAAGAGCCATTATGATCTCAGATCTCGAGAAAAGAATGATGCTAGAGAGATCCTTAATGATATACTACTAAAAAGCCAAGTCACTATGTCCCTTGAGCAAGTGTTTTTTATCACAAAACTTGAGTTCAAGGATAGCTTTATACGACTTATTAGAAGAAGACGATTTGCACTGCCACAAGATGAAGAAATGCAAGATGTTGCAGAGGAAACTTTAGCAATGATGCTGTGACATTTAGTGATAGTGACTATGAAGAGGAAGAGGATTTTATGACTGCAAGTGTAAATAGAAATTTTTTAGGTCCAATAAAACCTGACGATGAAATGATGAAAGGTGAAAGTCAATTTAGCACAACTTTCTGGGCACGAGGAACTCCAAAGGTAAAAATTCGGATTGGTGATGAGAAAGATTCGTGTTTAGCTCTGGCCCTGATTGATTCGGGCTCAAAGATAAACGTAATCTCAAAGAAATTCTTTGATAAATTTAGATGGCCCATTGACAAAGAACATGGCTGGAGAATGAGAACGACCGATAATGGATCATGGATTTTACTAGTGCATGGGCACAGGTGCCTATTATGATAGGAGGTGTTCAAGAAGCATTTCATTTCTTTGTTCAAGACAATTGTTCTTATGAAGTAATTCTCAGACAACCATTTATAGCAAAGATGAGGATGGAAATGAAAGCAATGAATGATGGGTTGGCATATGCAATAATTCGATCAAAATGTGGGATGGATTCCTTGCAAGTCATGACAATATGTCCTAATCATTCAAGAAATAGGAAGAATCTATAGAGAAAACCCATTGACTCATACAGTCATGTGAGTGAAGATTCATTGCCTGTTAGAGAATTTGGGGCCTATTACGATCAAAATTTTTGTTAGAATCCACTATTGAGCAGGACAATAGTGGACAATGGTTTGATGTCTCACCTAATGATGTATATGAGTTTGAAAATTGTTTAGTTTGCACTCCTACTACTAGTTTGCATCTTGTTACAAAAAAACCTTACAAAAACATTCAGAAAAGGAAATGAAAAATAATTTAGAAATTCAGGATTAATGTTACCTGATGAAAATATTGAATGCATAATTGAACTTTCAAAAAGTACTACTTTAATAGAAGAACTTGAGACTGCCTCCCAAGGAAAGCTAAAATCAAAATTGATTATTCTTGACTCTACTAGAATTTATTACTAATTTCTTTCTAGAACATGAAGTTAAAATTGAAACTTAATATAAAACAGTCAAAAAGGAAATTAAACATGTAGCTCATCCCTTGCCTAAGGATAGTTATGATATATTTAGCATGTGTGAGGACCCTGTTCTTAGAGATCGATCTAGGATAGGACATACATTTACGGAAGATACTATGAAATATATTAAATTTGGAGAATAATTTCTTTCAAAGATAGAAAAAGATCAATTTAGAAAGACGATCATGCATCATGGAAAGGCATTTTCTTTATTTCCACACAAAATAGGATGCACTGATCCAAAGCTTGTAGCTCCAATGATTATATTTACTATATCGCATATTCCATGGAATCTTTGACCACTTCCAGTCCCAAAGGTTCATCTACCTGAGCTAATGAGATTGTTAAAGAAGAAGATTGCCATGAGAATTTCAGAACCATCATCATCACCTTACTCAAATAGGTGGTTCACGTTACCTAAAAAGAACGGGAAGCTATGCTTTATTCAGGATCTGCAACGTGTTAACAAAGTCACTATTAGAAATGTAAGAATGGGTCCTATTGTAAATGAGTTTGTCGAGGCATTTGCTGGTCACTCCATCTATTCAATGGGAGACCTATACTCAGGATATGATCAGTTTCAATTAGCTATTGAAAATAGATATGTGTTGAAGCTCAAGGTCAAGGACAAAGCACAGAAGCATATCAAAAGGTGGACACACAAGGAAAGGGAGCAAGTAGGGAGCTCCAAGAAGTGTATGTCAAATTTTCAGAAGAATCCCCTACAAAAATAGTGATTTTCATCACTAAAAACCATTGTAAATACCATTATCTATTTTTAGTAACTCCATTTTGTTCAAGCCGAGGAGTCCTCGAGCTTGAGGAGTATTAGAAGTACCATCGTACCAATTTTCATAATTTTTAGACTTCGTTTGAGCCCTCAAATAAGCCCTGGAACCTAATTTTTAACGAGGCCGGACACTAGGTCTGGACGGGACCAAAACTAGTCAAAAAACTATAAAAAGAGCTAGAGAGCTCATTTTTGGGGGTAGCCGGTTAGAGAATAGGACTTTTGTAATAGAACTCTTGGGCAATCTAAGCTTTCCATTGTTCCGCTCTTTGATCCTACTTTGTGCGCGTGTGTGTGTATGTGTGTGCATGTTTGTGTGCTTTCACTCACGCACATGTGTCTTCACTTGCTCGTGGTCTTCATACCAGTCCTCACGTCTCCGCGGATTGACAAGTAAAGGAGGTGGTGCTTACGCTTGAGCTACACCAAATTTTGGCGCCGTTGCCGGGGAGAGAGCTTGGAGGACGAGCGTGTGACGGTAAGACGTAGAGTAGCGACGTTGGAAGGTAAAAAAATCATCATTTTCAGTTCAGTTTTTTAATTTTTCTTCTTCTTCATCTTCTTCATCATCTTCATCTCTAGTGCATCAGGAAAGCTTGGAAAAGGTAAAATTTTCAGTTTCTGTTAGAAATTGCCGAGTGTGGCGGACCATCGCGATGGTCTGCAAAGTTCGGAATTTGGAGAAGGCGACCACACCAGCGTGTAGAGCACACTTGCGCCACTAGGAATCCATACTTGCATTGCAAAAAATCACATTTTGGTGGACCATCGCGATTGGCTCAGACCATCGCGATTGTGTCACACCATCGCGATAGGCTCACGCCATCGCGACGGCTCGGCCGGACCATCGCGACGGTCTCGGACCACCGCGACGGTTCACTTGAGCCATCGCGACGGTCCACTTGGACCATCGCGATTGTTCACCATTTCGGGCCATCGCGATTGGCCCATGCCATCGCCACGACGGTGCCACGTGTCACGATAGACCATCGCGACGGTTCATTTTTTGGACCATCGCGACACTTCGAAAATTCGGACCATCGCGATTGGCTCAAGCCATCGCATCGCGGACCATCGCGACGGTTCGCTCGGACCATCGCGATTGTCCCCCGTTGACCGTTGACTTGTGCCATCGCGATTGTCCGCTTGATCGAGCCATCGCGACGGTTCAATCTTACGCCATCGCGATTGTCCGCCTGTTCACGCCATCGCGACGGTTCAATTTTTCGGGCCATCGCGACGGCTCGACTTCACGCCATCGCGACGGTTCACCATTTCGGGCCATCGCGATTGTCCAAATCCCACGCCATCGCGACGGTCCCAGACCATCGCGATTGTGCACCCCCATCGCAAATTTAAGGTTCCATTTTTTGACCAATTTTGGGGGTATTTTTGAGAAATTTTTGGACCATTATACTCATAGGAGACCCCTTAGCTCATATTTGGAGAAAAACCTGTTTGTCAGTTTTTAACCCCCAGGGCCTGAACGGTCATAACTTTTTCATCCGAAGTCCGTTTTTTGAGCTTAATAGCTCATTAGAAAGCTCTTGACGAGTACTACGTGACCTCAACTGTTTTTTTCTTAAAGGATACGTCTATTTTTAGATAATCTATTTTGAGGTTGACCTAGTTTGGGACTAAGAAGCCAGGGGGCAAGCATTGAAAAATTGGGCAAAAGGAAAGGGGCTCAAAAGGTGTATATACTCAAGTGCTTGATCATCCAACTGTGAATTGGTCTAATCTTGGATTCTTCCAGGTATAGCAAGGAAAATCAAAGGCAATCCAAAGCAAGCTAGCAAGGGTGAGTACCAAGCTTGGGAGTAGGCTTCCTGGGCTTGTGCAGCAGTTTGGTCAACCAGCTAATTGAGGTTGGAAGATCTCTCAACCCTCCTTTGTCAATTCCTAGCCTAGGCTAAGTACGACTTAGGTGTGGTAATTAATTAGGGCAACGTTAGGCACGAATCAAGTCCAAGAGTATTAATCAACCAAGTGCAAGGATTAAGTAGGCCTTAAGTGCGAAAACTCTAAGGGACAAAAGGTAAACTGGAGTCGATCACTCATCAAGTGCAGAAATTCACTTAAGTACTCCTGACGACGCGACTCCAGATAAGACCATAAACATAATATTCAACTCAAAAAGAACAAAGTGATTGGTGCAAATTAACCTGCAACGAGAGTGTGCTGAGGTTCAAGGGGGTAGATAAATCAGGCATATGAACCTGAGATCAGGCAGGCACTTGGGCCGAGACAGACAAAGCCTCAGATCTTCTGAAGCTAGTGTCAACCACACAGCCAAGTCTTGGGCTCAACAGCTTAGTGGTTATCCTTACACACGAAGTTCAGAATCTAGTGACTCAAAAATGTCTTTTAGCATGGAAAGACCCACATGTGGCATAGGCATTGCCTATTTACAGACACCAGAAGGTCCCTATAAGACCCAATTGGAGTTTATCAGGACCAACCAATTAGGTGCTCGCATCTATGAGGATGGTCTAAGACGATCAGTGGTCCAACTCAAAAATCCAGATCAATCCTTCGGACTTGAACACCCGGTGGTCAAGTTCGAAGAGGGTTCATACATTGATAAGGAAGGAACCATGTATGTGATCACCAATCTACCAGATAGGACTGATGAGTTTGGAAATGTCATTCCTGAGAATGAAATAGGAGACCTAGAACAAGGAAATGTAGGACAAGGACCCCAGACTCCTAGAGGTAAGTCAATCTTGACTAGAGTGATCACTCCAGACTGGATCCCTCAAGATAACAAAAGCATAGAACTATTTTTGAATAGAGAAACAGAGGAAGCCTTTTGGAGATTCAAGCCTGATCAACCTAGCCAATTGGGCATAGTCATCATCTACGAGTTCAAGGATCCAGAGATGCCAGGCAAAGTTGTTTACCTGGATAACACATCAGAGAAAATTTTCTTGGTAACAGAACATGATAGACATGCATATACTTGGAAGAATGAATTGATCTTTCCCCCACCAAGATCCAATATTCCCCATGGCCTCCAAGGAGTAGGATCATCCCATGCTCATGAAGCCCAGAAAGAAAGAACTAGAGAGAGACCTGAGGTAAGTTTTGCACACACCGTGGGCAGGAATAGATCAGGATTTGAAAATGGAAGACTTGAAAGAGAAAGACATCAAGCACATAGGCAAAAAAGAGATGAACATGATTTTCCATTGCCTAGACCCCGAGAGCACCCAAGAACCCTTAGACCCACTCAAGTGATCAAGGCAATGAAGAATTATTTTGACGGGTCAGGAGATCCTTATGATCATGTAGCCGCGTTCAAACAAGTGTTAAGAGCAGAACAGGTTGAGGATTTGTTCACCCAATACGAGGCATTTGGTTTGACTCTTAAGGGCACTGCCTTGGCTTGGTTTCAACCATTGAGTAGTCGCAACTATCGCGATATAGGTCAACTGCTAGACGAATTCATTGTAGAATTTTCCAAGAGTGGTATCAGGCATAACACATCATCCTTGATCCACAGTTTCAAGCAGACACCCCAAGAAACAGTGCGACTAGCAGGTAGAAGGTTCAGACAATACCTAGAAAGATGCCCTGTACCAGAATTACCCACATCAGCCAGACAGGTGGCACTATTTTTAGATGGCTTACTGAGCACAAAGTTAAGATCATATGTATATTTGAAAGAGCCTAGATCCATAGAAGAATGCGTGCGAACATGCATCGACATAGAAGACAACTTGGGAGAGGAGCTAGAACTATCCAAACTCTATAAGGACTCTGATAGTTCCACAAGTCATACCTCTAGAACCTCCACTGAAATAGAGGAAATAGCGGAGCAAGTTGCCAAGAAGCTGGGAGTCCAAAATAAACAAACACAGAGAGTCACTCCAGTGAATCGGTGTTATACTTGTGGGGGCGACCACATGGCTAATGTATGCCCAATGCAAAACCAAAACATTAGAGAAAGGAATGCTCCATATTGCACTATTGAGAGAAAATACACAAACCACACGGCTCAAGATTGTCCCTACAATAGGCAGGCTGTTAGACAAAATTATCCGCAACCTTACCCACAAGGTAGGTATCAGAACCAGTACCAACAGCCATATTATAGGCCACAACAATATCAACCTCAATACCAACAGCAATATCAGGCACCATATAGGCCACAACCAGTCCTAGGAAACCAACCGTCAGCTCCTGCCAATGTGATCCCAGTAAAATATACGATGGCGGAGGAGAACCCTAATAGAGCATTGGTGCCGCTAACCCCATTGATACCAGGAAATGACTCTCACGCTCATGGTTCAAACTACTTCCATGAAGATGGTCCTCATGCTTATTACGTAGAGTCACCTGAGCAAAGTGAGACTTCTCAGTGTCAATATGAGACACCACCTATGGAACAAAATTGGGAGCCAGAATACTCCAATGTCATGTATACGAATCCAAATACTAGGCCCCAATTGAGACAAGTAATACCACAAGCCCCTAGAGGACCATGCTTTAGATGTCAGGGCGATCATTTCATTCGTGAATGCCCCCTCCAACCAGCTCTGGGACTAGGACAAAACATCACAATAAAAGGCTTTTGTCCTGAGTGCTGCAAGGAACATCTTCTTAGAGAGTGTCCCAGGAATCCCTCTAGTGCACCCAAGGTTACACCCATCAATGTGGTTGGCTTAGTGACAGAATCAAGTTCAAGTAGCAGTAATGTGGCTCCTGTACAGGCAGTTACCAGGGCACAGGCTGCACAACAAGCAAAACCATCCGAGCAATCTGAGTCTAGTGAGGCAGGAGAGCCTAGTAAGAGGAAAACAAGAACATGGAAGGATACCAGAGAGAAGGCTAATCGCAAGTGGAACAAAAAGCTATCCGAGCTAGAAGAAAGCCTAAGGGATACCAAAACAAAAATAGAAGACATTGCATCTCAAAGCCCCTCACATACCGAAGCTCCATCCACTCCACCTCATTCCACCCCACCACCCATTGTAAATAACCCACTACCAGGGTCGGTTCTTGCAGATCCAACCCCAGAAGGCTTGGACATGATGTTCAAGGCCTACCAGGCTCGTCTTCAAGAAGGGCCAACAGCTGCAAACCTAGACAAGAGTTACCCTAGAGCGGATTTAGAGATTGAACGAATGAAATTGTGCATGAAAATGGTGGAACAAGCTCAAGCTATACTTGAGACTAGTCAAAAGTTCAATCAGACAAACTCTGTCAAAGCAGATTTGCATTTCCAAGGCTTATTAGAAAGATTAGAGCAGTTGGTAAACAAACCACAAGTTTCTTTACCTCCACAGGCTCAACCAGTTATTGAAAGAGGAAGCTCACCACCAATGGGAGCTTATGTTCCTAATTCCACGGATTCAGGAATACCTCCTTCAATTCAACAGTACTCTCAAGAATTCTTGCGGGAAATACAAGAAGAGAAATGGGCCAAGGAGAAGGGTAATTCCCCTCCTATTCCTGAGATTGATGACCTTCAGGATCAATTTCCCCAAGACATTCCATCTATTTATGGAGATGAAGTAGAACAACAAGAAGACGAAAAGTTAGATTTTGAATCTAATACCTTAGAAGAACTGCCTCAATTTCTAGGCCCATGGGAATCTGAATCTCTCCCGATTAGATCTCCCACAATACTAGTAAGAAATGAAGACTCAGTGGTTCCAAGGAACACGGATGTCGTGAAGAACACTAAGGTTCAGTGTCATCTCACTGTAGAAGAGCTGCTCAAAGCAAAGCCTGAGCTTTGGAATCATGTGAAGGATCAGGTTCCAGAACTTGATTCTAATATGCCAAAAGTAGGCTCTAAGCAGAAAGTACCAGAGATACCTCTAGACAAAATCGGGGACGTGAGTGAAGGTGAAGAAGGTAATACTTATCTTCCAATCACCTATCAAGGTTACACAACCAAAGCAATCATAGATTCAGGTGCTGGTGTTGCTATTGCGACCACCTCCTTGTGGAAGCGATGGGGCAAACCCACATTAAGACCAACTAGAATGAAACTTCAAATGGCAGATGGTCATTTTGAAAGACCTCTAGGATTGCTTGAAGGGATAACTCTAACCACTTGTGGTGTAGAGTTTGAACATACATTTGCTATATGTGATTTTGAAAAAAATAATATCTACGAGATGATCCTAGGAAGACCGTTCCTACGACAATTGCAAATAGTACAGGATTGGGGAACCAACTCCTTGTACTTACAGCACTTAGGGGTCACCACGAAGGTCAATTTGAAGGATTACACCTTCAGAGATGTACCACCCCTACAGTGGAATTCTATCCACAAAGTGAAAGAAGATTCCATCTCTGTGCATTCTGAAAGTTCACCTGATCCATCATGGATGCATGAAGATACTCATTTGTGGATGTGCAAGGTCGCAAAGGAAGAGGAAAAACGTTTAAAGGCAAGAGAAGAAGGAACTCCCCCAGGAGATAGACCAATAAAAGACCCAGCCTATACACCGATGATATTTCCAGATGAGGAATTTGAGCCTCAGGGTTGGGCAGAAATCTTAGCCACCATGGACATTGCAATCAATGAAGAACAATGGACACCTCATTGTGATGAGGAGGGTTATGATATTTCAGTGTTCATGTGTCAACCCCTGTTGGAAGAGCGTGATCCTAGTGAGTTCATAGAAGATGAAGAGAATGACGATGATCTAGAATCCATTGTGATGGATACTTACTTTGACTCAGAGGAACACTATTTAGAAGACATAGGAGTGTTAACCCAAAAAGAAGAAGAACCCCTTACGAGTATTAAAACGATAAGTTCAAAGGAAGGAAGTGAAGGAGGTCAAAAGAAAAAGAAAAGAAAAGCAGTGAAACAAGAAGAGGAAGAATCATTGTTTGAGGTACCAGAAAATTTCAAGAAATATGAAGTGGAAGACCGTAAAATTTTGGTACGAATGCCTAAGAGAGAGGCCATTGTAGGAGAAGTATATGACAATAAAGAAAGGACTAAAAAAATTGTAGTGACCATTGAAGGGAACGAAGAACGATGTACGTACATAGGAGATGACCTAAGTGCAAAAGAAGAAGCAGAGCTTGTAGCTCTGTTAAGGGAATATAGGGATGTGTTCGCATGGCACTATAGAGATTTGAAAGGAGTAGATCCAAAGATTTGCTCTCATACGATTCCGATGACCGCTGACGCCAAGCCCACCAAACAAAAGCCCTACACATATAATGACAATTATGCAGCCAAAATAAAGGAGGAAATTGATAGGTTGATTGAAGCTGGATTCATCTATGAGATTGAGCACACTGAATGGGTGTCCCCCATTGTGGTGGTGCCCAAGAAGAATGGGAAATTGCGAGTGTGCATTAACCTTAAAAAAGTTAATGCCGCTACGATCAGAGATAGTTATCCACTTCCAATCACCGAACATCTATTGGAGCGTGTTGCAGGCAAGGAAGTTTATAGCTTCCTTGATGGGTTTTCGGGCTACAATCAAGTAGCCATTGCCCCAGAAGATCAACACAAAACGGCTTTCGCCACAGAATGGGGAATCTTTGCATTTCGTGTGATGCCATTCGGTCTCACCAATGCACCCGCAACTTTTCAAAGGCTCATGTGTCATGTCTTCAAGGAGTTCTTGCGAAAGAACTTAGAAGTATATGTGGATGACTTATGTGCTCATTCCCAACAAAGAAGATATCACATCCCTGAGCTCAGACAAATCTTCAACAAGTGTAGAGATTATCGAGTGTGTCTGAACCCAGAGAAGTGTGTGTTCATGGTACGACAAGGCAAAATCTTAGGTCACATTGTTTCTAAGAATGGAATTTCAACAGATGAGGACAAAGTAAGAGCAATAGCAGAGCTGCCCAGGCCAAGGAATGTTAAAGAGGTACAAGCCTTTATGGGCCATTGTGGATATTACCGTAGGTTTATCCACATGTATGCCATCATAGCTAAACCTCTTTATGGGCTGCTAACAAATTTTGAGTGGAACGAGGAATGCGAGAATTCCTTCAATGAGCTGAAAAGACGGTTGTGCACAGCACCAATACTGACCACTCCGGATTGGAGCAAACCCTTTCATGTCCATGTAGATGCCTCCAATCATGCAATAGGATGTGTGCTAGCACAACCCACAGGTGAAGGAAACCTAGATTTGCCAATAGCATATGCTAGTAGGCAATTAAATGCAGCTGAACGAAATTATACCACAACGGAGAGGGAAGGCTTAGGTATGGTGTATGCTGTGAAGAAGTTTAGACACTATCTATTGGCCAATAAATTCAAGTTTTTCACTGATCATCAAGCTTTACTATATTTGGTCAATAAACCTTGCAATACAGGCCGCTTAGTAAGATGGTTCCTCTTACTAATGGAATACGACTTTGAAGTTGTTGTCAGGAAAGGTAGAACCCATCTTAGGGCAGACCATCTTTCTCGCATCACTTCAGGAGAGCCACCGCAAGGAGTGTCTGATGAATTGCCCGATGCTTATCTGTTCAATTTAGAAGTTGTTCCTAAATGGGCAAGTAAGTTGGTACCGGTCCTAACCTTCGGGCCTGCAAATAAGAATGTGAAAACATTACAAGAAGAAATTGTAAAATCACAAAAATATCACATATTAGCAGGAAGTATGTACAAGCAAGATACTGAGGGCATATTAGCTTGTTGTGTCGAGGATGACGAACATATTAGTTGGTTGCAACAAGCCCATGAGGGACTGCTAGGAAATCACTACCCTAAACAACGAACATTGCAGAATCTAAAACGTTTAGGAGTGTATTGGCCTAGCATGGACAAAGAAATACAGGAGTGGATCCAGAATTGTCCAGTGTGCCAGAAAAGACCCCCAGTGGAGTATGCCACTCTTTATCATGTGTCATTAATCCCAGATTGGAGTGCTCCATTGGTTGAGTTCATGAGATCGGGAACATTACCCAATCAGGCTAGTCTTGCAAGAAAACGGAGCATGGAGCAAGAGGCTCAAGACTATGCCCTAGTAGGAGACAACCTATATCGAAGAGGCAAGGATGGTTACCTAAGACTGTGCGTTCATGAATCAGACTATTTGAAAGTCTTAGAAGCTGCACACAGCGGTGTTGCAGGTGGACACTTTGGGCCTGACAGAGTAATTAAGACCATTCTATTCTCAGGACTTTGGTGGCCCACTCTTCATATGGATGCACATACTTATGTGAAGAAATGTGACACATGCCAACGTGCCCAATATCCGATAAGAAAAGATGAGATGCCTTTGAGGCCAATGATGGGAAGACGTGCATTTTCAAAGTGGGGCATAGACTTCATAGGTCCCATCAACCCCCCAGCTAGAAACTCCCATGCAGAATACATTATTGTAGCCACAGATTACCTTACAAAGTGGGTAGAAGTAAAAGCCACGACAAAGAATGATGCTCAAACGACGGCTAAGTTCTTATTCGAAAATGTGTTCACTAGATATGGGTTACCAATAGAGTTGGTTAGTGATAGAGGTACGCACTTCTTGAATGAAGTCATTGAAAATCTTCTCCAAGAATTTTTGGTGATACATAAGAAATCAGCCCCCTATCACCCACAAGCCAACGGACAAGCCGAGAGTACCAATAAGATCCTCTGTAACGTATTGACAAAACTGGTAAATAATAAACGCTCTGACTGGGACAAACAACTTCATCATGCTGTTTGGGCTTATCGAGTTGCCTACAAAACGGTACTAAATGCCACCCCATTTCAGATGGTCTTCGGACAGAACGCTGTGCTACCATTGGATTTCTTAATCCCTGCCTTAAAAGTAGCACAAGAGCATGAGTGGACTGGACATGAGTTATCTTCCAGGATCTTTGATCTAGAACGCTTAGGTGAGACGAGGCTACGGGCAGCAGCAGGCATTTACGCTGCAAAGAAAAGGCAAAAGGCATACTTTGATGCCCATGTAAAGGATAAAGGATTGAAGGAAGGAGATCTAGTGCTGGTTTATACGCTAAAGCAACATGCCCGCAAGCTGGAGAAACGAGGATATGGACCCATGATCATTAATAGACTCTCCACTAGTGGTGCAGTTCAATTGGCCACTTTAGAAGGTGATATCTTACCAAACTATATAAGTGGTTGTCGAGTCAAGTTATATCAAGAACCTCTTACAGAGGAAATGCTCATGAGACTCAACACTGCTAAGAAGCGAAAAGAAGAGGAGTTAAGGGTTAGAGAAGAAGCACAAGCAGAGGCTAGAGAGCGCATCAGAAGAAATAAGTTACGACGACTAGGCCTAGATATCAACACAAAAGCTCCCAAATATCACCTGGACATGTGCCAATCTACTTCTCAAATAATTGACCGACGTCCCTTTGTGACCATAGAGATGGGACAGGGGAAGGGTGCAAGGACGGTGAAAGCATTGATTGACTCAGGTGCAGCAAGCAGTGCAGTTAGACTTTCCTACTGCCAAGACTTGCAGTTGAATATCAATCCCATAGAAGCTTATCTCATAGGATTGGGAGGTGTGGAAACCCCTTGTTTGGGCGAGGTGGAACTTCCCATCTACCTTCAAGATGTTCCAATGAAAGTCAAAGCGCTAGTATGTCAAGATGAGAACCTTACAGAACCACTTATCTTGGGTCAAGATTGGATCTATGACCATGCAGTTAACTTAAACCTAAGAAGTCAAATTCTTCAAGTTTGGGTACATGAACAATGCATTACATTGGAATTAGAGAACCGCATGCTCCAAAATCATGGCACCACACACTCTCTTAGTTCTTCCAAGACTAATCATATGGAAGAAGATGTTGTATGTGTCAAAAGCTCTATGATGAAGAAGGAGTCAATCGTGGAAGACCAGGTTCGAAGGCGGGTGGATCTTTCTTCTTCTCCAAAGAATCAAGTAGCTACAGTAGTGAGCCCACCATACAAGCAAACACAACCGTTCATGACAACTGCTACTTCAAATAGAAAGACACCATTCGATAAAAAAACAGTTCCGAGCATGAAACAGATATGGGTACGCAAAGGAGAGCAACCACCACAAATTCCATCCATGCAAACCAACCAGGCCAGAAGACGAAGGAAGCAGCTCAGACAAACTCAATCACAAGGTATCCAACAAGTTTGGGTGCCTAAGAAGTTAGCTGCAGCTCAACAAGGGCAATTACAGATGTGGGTACCTAAGAAGCTCCTACATCCACAACAACCTTTGTTCTCCCGCATGCAACAGGTTTCAACAAAGACGCCAAAAAGAGAAAAAGGTAAGAACCACGTACAGAGACCAAAGGAAGATCAAATCAGCTATTCAACATTAATACGAAGACATGCAAAAAGGATATGGGTTTGGAAGCCAAAAGTGCAAGTAGCCTCCACCGAACCAAAACGTCAACCACACTGGATACCACAGTTCAGAAAGCAACCAAAGACCAAGACGCCTGAAGTGACCTCTACAGTGCCAAAGATGGTTCTAAAATGGACTCCAATAAGGAGGATTACATCAGTTCGAGACTCAATGGATACCTCCACCAAGGTCGGCATCAACCTCCACAAGTAACATCGAAAGCCTCGAACGAGCAACAACCATGTGCTCCTTGCACGACTCTGTCTTTTGCACCATTCAGGTCATGCATTTCCAAAGTATGCATTAATATAGGGCCACATTACACGGCCGTGCATAGACACACTTGAGAATCCCACGCACAAGAGCACAGTGACATATGTCACATATTTCTATTGATACTAACTTTTGTGTTCTTGTTTTGTGATATCCTGTTCCGTTTTTAAAAAAAAAAAAAAAAAAAAAAAAAAAAGAGGGGGAGACAGAAAAGCGAGAGAGAGAGCTTGTTCTCAGGTTTGGCTTATGAAACATGAATGAGTATTGCTTAGTTGAAGGTGGAACTGTTGATTACTAGGCATTTATCAAGTTGGATAGAAGTGTGTCTCGGACAGCAGTGAGATTATTGCTGCCTTATCTGGTAGATGACAAGCATTTGGCATAAACAAGGCATCAACAACTATGATTTTCTCTTACCATGGTAGGAATGCAGAGTTTGAAGGTCCGCAACTTGAGTGATGCTTAATTACTTCATGTACCAGAGTATCCAAGGAGATATCTGCAAAGAGTAGTTCTAGAGGAGAAGACTCCTGCATATGGTGAGCTAAAGAGAATATGTGAAACTCAGCTTGGTGTAGTTACTCGATGTTGCTTGCCAAGGAATATAAACAATTCAGTTCTCAGTATCTCCTGAACCAGTATGGAACAGTAGCACTGATGAATGGTCTATGTCAATCAGCATAGTAATCTCTTAGAAACCGGCACGTGTCCAACATTCCTCTGAGTGTCAATATAGGGAAGTGAACGTGCATGAGCCCAAGCGCAGAAATGCACACTGTTATCGACAAAGGTTGCTTTGAACAGAGGAGAGGGGATCCACCACTCAAAAGATCTCATCAGTGGACAATCAACATGGACATTCATCAACAAAGTTCCATCCCAAAGGCCGAGTGTACAACACGAAGAGACAAACATTCATCAACCTTCTCCAGGGTAAGTATCTTTACTCTTGAAACACCATAACCATGCTAGTTTAGGAAACCTCTTCGTCAGCATACCCTTGAGCACTTTTGCACCATACTTCTTCCAATGCATTTTCCAAGTAAGCATGCGTAGGGCTACATTACAAGGCCGTGCACAAGGCACATACTTTTTTCAACCCAGGCACGAACACACTTACCCATCATTCATCATGGGTTATGAGTAGTTGACATGACTGCTCTCAACATCATCTTTGGAAGAGCTAGCGGACATCTTGGGAACAACATCCATCTCTCGGAAGCACATTGAAGCCAGAAGTTGCTCCAGATCACTCTTGACAACCTCTTTTGAGCAACTTGCAGTCTTGAAAGTTCACAACGACACATTCTTGCTGGAATCAAAAGAACCAGCTCATACAACGGATGGACACCACCTCTCAAAGCACTACATAGAACAGCCCTTCCAACAAGGGTCTGTCAGGGACGACAGACTCGAGAGGGGGGGGGAGTGTTGAAGCTCAAGGTCAAGGACAAAGCACAGAAGCATATCAAAAGGTGGACACACAAGGAAAGGGAGCAAGTAGGGAGCTCCAAGAAGTGTATGTCAAATTTTCAGAAGAATCCCCTACAAAAATAGTGATTTTCATCACTAAAAACCATTGTAAATACCATTATCTATTTTTAGTAACTCCATTTTGTTCAAGCCGAGGAGTCCTCGAGCTTGAGGAGTATTAGAAGTACCATCGTACCAATTTTCATAATTTTTAGACTTCGTTTGAGCCCTCAAATAAGCCCTGGAACCTAATTTTTAACGAGGCCGGACACTAGGTCTGGACGGGACCAAAACTAGTCAAAAAACTATAAAAAGAGCTAGAGAGCTCATTTTTGGGGGTAGCCGGTTAGAGAATAGGACTTTTGTAATAGAACTCTTGGGCAATCTAAGCTTTCCATTGTTCCGCTCTTTGATCCTACTTTGTGCGCGTGTGTGTGTATGTGTGTGCATGTTTGTGTGCTTTCACTCACGCACATGTGTCTTCACTTGCTCGTGGTCTTCATACCAGTCCTCACGTCTCCGTGGATTGACAAGTAAAGGAGGTGGTGCTTACGCTTGAGCTACAATATGTAACCACGATGAAAGCTCCTTTGGGTCTAGTACGTATGTGTAATTTACCACAAGGAGAAACAAATTCTATGGCACACATGATGAATGCTATGAACCTGGTCTTACATGACTTTATCACTAAAGTGACAATGCCTTTTATTGATGATGTTACAATAAAAGGATGTGTGGAAAACGAAAAAGATGAGACTTTAGTTTCATCTGGATGTAGAAAGTTTGTCTCTGCCACATTTTTTATTGTGAAAGAAGTTTTCAAAGGTTCGAGGAGGTTGGAATAAATTTATCTTTAGAGAAATCCATTTTTGGTGTTAACGAAGTTCTGATTGTTGGACATTTATGTGGGCATTATGGTCGTAGGCCCTACCCAGAGAATGTTAATGCCATTAGTAGAATTTTCAAGGTATGTTGCAATGTTAATGAAGTAAGGAGATTCTTAGCTGTGTGTGTGTTTTATGTCATTTGGATTCCTCACTTTGCTCATATTGCAAACCCGTTATATGATTTGTTACGAAAAAGAAAGAAATTCTATTGGACAAAAGAACATAGTAAAAAACTATGAGAGGATAGAAGCAATTGCTTATAAATGCTCCAATATTGAAACATATTGATTATTCAAGAAACAAGCCTGTAATTCTGACCGTTGATACTAGTCCAATTGGTATAGGCTGGGTCATTGGACAAGATGATGAGAAAGAGCAAAGATATGCAGTTTGCTTTGGAGCAAAAATCTTGCATGATACTCAGAGAAATTATCCTCAGATTAAAAGAGAGCTATGGGGATTACTTATAACTTTAAAAACAGATAAGGAATATTTTATTAGAGCTAATGTAATTGTTGAAACTGATTGTCTTCCATTAATAGGATTAATTGCTAACCGTTCATCTCCTGATATTGCTATGTTAAGATAATCTGATTAACATGTTCTTTACTCAAGAAGTCTTTTGCATTATCCACAAATAGTTTAGAACTATTCATTAAGAAATTGGTAATTTTCATTATTCTATATTTTAGATGTGTACTGAGTCTTTGAATGAGTCTGGGAGTACTAAGTCTAGGAACGAGCTTGTGCGTAGTAAGTCTGTGTACGAAAATACAAATTCTATAGCTTTAATTTTTGAAGTGTTATTACCACCACCACTCAACCTAAATAGAATGTAGCTGCTAATGAAGTAAAAGAAGAGGAAGTAGAAGTAGAATAATTTATCAAGGACCGCATCACTAGTAAATCATTATACTCCCTATCATACAAGTATTGGTTATCTAGATTTCTAGAAGCACAACCTTATGGTGATGGTTTAGAATAGGCCATCAGATCATAGATAACCACTTTCACAACACTGAAACACATCTTAGCTCCTAAAGTACGCTATAAACACCCTAAGTGTAGTCACATTGTGAGGTCATATGAAGTTAAGTTTTGAACTGCCGGTGGTCTCCATTCACACCTTGTAACCACAATGAGAACTTCTTTGGGTCTAGTACATATGTGTACTTTACCACAATAAGCAACAAATTCTGTGGCACATATGATGAACACTATGAACCTGGTCTTACATGACTTTATCTCCAAAGTGGCAATGCCTTTTATTGATGATATTCCAATAAACGGATGTATGGAAAAGGAAAAAGATGAGAATTTAGATTCATCTGGATGTAGAAAGTTTGTCTCCAGCCACATTCTTTATTGTGAATTTTTTTTTCAAAGGTTCGAGGAGGTTGGATTGACTTTCTCTTTAGAGAAATCCACTTTTGGTGTTAACAAAGTTTTGATTGTTGGACATTTATGTGGGCATTATGGTCATAGGTCCTAGCCAAAGAAAGCTAAAGCGATTAGTAGAATTTTTGAGGTATGTCGCAATGTTAGTGAAGTAAGGAGATTCTTAGGTGCATGTGTTTTTTATGTCATTTGGATTCCTCACTTTTCTCATATTGCAAACCCGTTATATGATTTGCTATGAAAAATAAAGAAATTCTATTGAACGAAAGAACATAGTAAAACTATGAGACGACTGAACCGATTGCTTCTCAATGCTCCAATCTTGAAACGTATTGATTATTTAGGAAACAAGACTGTAAATCTGACTGTTGATACTAGTCCTATTGGTATAGGCTAGGTCATTTGACAAGATGATGAGAAAGAGCAAATATATGCACTTCGATTTGGAGCAAAAATCTTGCATGATACTAAGAGAAATTATCCTCAGATTAAAAGAGAGCTTTGGAGATTAGTTACTGCTTTAAAAACAGATAACCAATATTTTATTAGAGCTAATGTAACTGTTGAAATTGATTGTCTTCCATTAATAGGATTAATTGCTAACTATTCATCTCTTGATATTGGTATGGTAAGATGGATTGCTTTTATTAAGTTTATTAACCGAGCTTTTGTACATATTGCTCGAAAGCATAATACCGTTGCTGATATGCTCTCACGAGCAAAATTTGATGATGATAGAGAAGCAATGGATAAACACATAAACTTAACTAATTATTAGAAAATTTATGCTTATTTTTTTTAGAAGAAGTATTATCTAGATTTGGATATGTTGAGAAAGTAGTAGCAGATTGAGGTGAGCTAGATGCTACAGAGGGAGTAAATGAATGTTCGGTCCATATGTTGTTGTTTCTATGTTTGATAAAGGTACATATACTTTAAGAGAACTTTAGAGAACTCCTTTAAGAAATGTGATTGCAGGAAAGAGGATTAAGTTATTTAAAAGAAGGGCAAGTAGTGATTACGAGTTAGATGAAGACTTCTTGGAAGATGAAGATTTTCGAGTACAGTGGTTTCTCCTTCTCCACCTACACAGGAGTAGCTTAGATGGGATGGAAAAGATGCTCAAGCTCATGCTTTGATTGCACTTTCAGTGAAGCATCATATAGTTCCACACATTCGGTCATGCTCTACATCGAGACAAGCATGGGACACTCTTGCTTCTTTGTATGCCATGCGTAATGAAGCACGTGTTGCATACTTGAGGAGGCAACTTGAGGATGTATGTATGGCTGAAAATGAGTCGGTGGATGTGTATGTGACACACATCAAGGACTTGAAAGAGCAATCGGCAAACATAGATGAGATCATTTCGGATGCATCACTCATTTCTACATTGTTGAAAGGATTATTGGAATCTTTTCAAAGCTTTGCTACTACACTCCATTTGGTTGCAAAAGGAAATCCTAATATGTATGCATTTGATGAGGTTGTGTCTCTTCTTTTGCAAGAAGATCAATCTAGAGTGAATAGGAGTGGTTTGATTGAGGGAACGCAAGCACTTGCTATCTCACAAAAGGGGAAAAGCAAGTATGGTTCAGCTTTGGGTTCATCAAAACCAAAGCCTCAAGCTTCCTCTTCCACTCATTCCTCTAATGATGCCGATTTGCAAAAGAAGAAGAGATGCAAATATTGCCGGACGGCTGGTCATACTATTGATGAGTGCAGAAAGCTTGCTAAATGCAACGAAAAGGAGTCCGGCATGTCTATTGCTGAAAATTCAACAAATGTAAAGAATGATGAAGCTAACATGGCTCAAGATTTTTGGGCATGTGTTGTTACATGTCATTATGATGCTTCTTTGCATTCTAAATGTATGGTTGTGAGTGAGGCTTATTCGGATTGGTTCTTTGATAGTGGTGCTTCAAAGCACATAACATCATGCAAAAGATTTTTTGCCTCTTTGAAAGATGCACCCAAAGGAGGACATGTGGTGTGTGCAAACAATGCCTCTTATCCTATCATTGGAGTAGGAGAAATTGAGCTTACGGCTGCAAATGGAGGTGTGATTCTCTTGAAAAATGCATTGTATGTGCCCGATATCAAGAAGAACTTAATTTCAGTTCCGTTGATTGCCAAAGCTGGACTTCATGTACACTTTGTTGATGATAAGTGTATGGTTCATGATTTTAGCAATGGTGATGTTATCATGATGTCCGGTACATTATGTAATGGTTTGTATCGCATGGATACATACAAGAAGGTTGCCTCGAATGCCTTAGTTGCTCATACTTCTTCCATGGCTGAAATGGAGCTTTGGCATGCTTGTTTTGGTCACTTGAACTTCAATAGTTTGCTCTACTTGCAAAAGAAGGAAATGGTTATTGGCTTGCCTACACTTGAGTCCATTGAAAAGCATGCATGTGAAGGTTGCATTCTTGGAAAAATGCATCGTGCTTCTTTTCCAAAAGATGGTCATACACACACTACAAGAAAATTGCAGCTTGTTCATAGTGATGTATGTGGTCCCCTCAAGACTCCATCTTTTGGGAAGCATGTATATTTTGTTACCTTCATTGATGACGCTACTCGCCATACATGGGTGTATCCTATGAAAACAAAGAATGAGGTATTTTCTTGCTTCAAAGCATTTTTAGTTATGGCTGAAAATTTTTCTTCACAAAAGCTTTTCACTCTACACACGGATCGTGGTGGTGAATACATGTCACATGATTTTAATGCTTTTCTTTGTGAAAGAGGTATTTCACACCAATGTACGGTGCCATATACACCTCAACAAAATGGTGTTGTCGAGCGTAAAAATAGAACTCTACTTGAAATGGCACGATGTATGGTTAAAGGAAAGCATCTTCCTGACAAGTTTTGGATGGAGAGGTCACGTGTGCAAATTATGTGTTGAATCGCTGCCCTACAAAAGCATTGAGAGTCATCACTCCTTATGAGGCTTGGAATGGTCATAAGCCTATGGTTAGTCATATGCATGTGTTTCGTTGTTTGACATATGCTCTTGTGCCATCACAACAACGTCACAAACTTGATGAAAAGGCAAAGAAATGTATATTTGTTGGTTATAGTGCTGAAAGTAAGGGATATAGGTTGTACCATCCATTGACAAACACAATTATTGTGAGTCGAGATGTGGTATTTGCTGAAAATTCAGTTTTCCCTCTACTTGAATGCAAAAAACTGCCAACAGTTAGCTCACAAGATGTGTTAGATACACTCATGCCTTTGTTCCAAAATGGTGCGCTTGACTATGGCCATGTAGACCTGCCAACTGAGGCTCAAAGGGCTGAAAATGCAGAGAATTTCTAGCCAAACATGGCTAACTGCTGGAAATTTCCAGCCACATATGGCTGAACATTTGCATCAAAATATGGCTGAAAATGAGCATGAAATTCAGCCCACGCATGATGTACATATTGAAGATTTTTTACATAATGAACACATGTGTATCAACAATGCACAATCTATGCCAAAGTGGCTGAAACAAACTCTGCAGGACAGCAAATTGAGTGCACCTTTACTTGGTAGAACAAGATCAAGCTCTCACCATGCATCAAGTAATTTTGTGGATTATTCTCTTATTGCTACAACATGTAATGAAGAGCCACTTTCTTTTGAAGATGCATGTGATGATCCACAATGGATGAGTGCTATGCAATCAAAAATGGATTCCATACATAGAAATGGTACTTGGGAGTTATGTGAATTGCCAAAAGGAAAGAATGCCATCGGTACAAAGTGGGTTTATAAGATTTAGAGAAAATCTGATGGTAGCATTGATTGCTACAAAGCTAGATTGGTTGCCAAAGGATATGCGCAACAATATGGCATTGACTATGAGGAAACTTTTGCACCTACTTCACACATGACTACCATTCGTACCGTGGTTGCATTGGCTACTGATCGAGGTTGGAAAGTGCATCAGTTGGACATAAAAAGAACCTTCTTGAATGGTGATTTGCAAGAAGAGGTCTATGTGAAGCAACCTCCTGGATTTGCTATGAAAGGGAAAGAGCATATGGTTTGTTGCTTGCATAAAGCCTTGTATGGTCTCAAGCAAGCTCCACGTGCATGTTATGACAAAAGACATAAGCACTTGATTGCTCTTGGCTTCACATGTAGTCCGATTGAAAGCACACTCTATGTACGCAAAAATGGGGCTGATCTTATAGTGCTTGTTCTTTATGTCGATGACATACTCTTGGATGGGTCATGTGATGCAAAACTTGACATTCTTATGGCTGATTTGCAGCATACTTTTGATGTCACTTATCTTGGTCTTTTGAGCTACTATCTTGGCATCCAGTTTGTATCCGTTGAGGGGGGAATTGTTATGCATCAAGCAAAGTATGTTGAAAAACTACTTCAGCGTTTTGAATTTGAGGATTGTAAGCCAATTTCCACACGAGTTGAGACAAGATTCAGGTTCTCAGTTGAGGATTCAAGTGATGCATTTGACACTTCTCTTTATCAGCAAGCTATGGGATGTCTTATATATGAATGCAACACAAGGCTGGATATACAATATGCAGTTTCCCAGTTGAGTCACTTCATGCATAGCCCAAGCACTAAGCATTGGAAAGCTGTGAAACGTGAGTTTAGATATCTCCGAGGCACTTTGAACTTAGGTCTCTTTTATGGCAGAGATGTTCAGCCATGCTTGCATGCTTTTACAAATAGTGATTGGGCTGGTTGTTATGATACTCGCGTGTCCACTAGTGGTAATTGCTTTTTCCTTGGAGACTCATGCATATCTTGGTTGAGTAAGAAGCAACCTACAGTGGCGACATCGAGTTGTGAAGCTGAGTACAGGGCAGTTTTCATAGTGACAGTGGAGTGTATATGGCTAAGACGCCTATTGATGGATCTTTGCATAGAGATTGATATTGCTACGCATATTCTCACACATAGTCAGAGTGCTTTGGCTGTTGCACGAAACCCAATGTTTCATGCATGGACCAAACATATTGAGGTGCATTATCACTATGTGAGAGAGCACCTTCATGCAGGAGATATTGATTTGGTATATGTGCCTACACAAGACAATGTGGCAGACATATTCACCAAAGCTCTTCCACGGGAAAAGTTTGAAGCTTTTCGCAAAGCTTTAGGCTTATCACCTTGTGGGGGCTGATCTGTCACTCCCTGTATGTGTTCACATCATTCGCTCGAGGGGGGTTTGTTACACTTATGTGTTCCTCGGGTAGCTTTGATGTGAACCTTTTCCCTATACATGGGCACTTTTTACTCTAGTGCTGGCTAGAGGTTTTTTCCCCATGTTACCACATACTTGATACTCTCATATGTGGTGGTACTTTGTACTTAGGGATATCATTCAACTCTTACTTCAGTTCAGTTTTATCATCAATAGAGAGAGCTATTCCAGCCATCGTCTTCTTCGTGTGTCTTGCTACATTTGTGCTCCTTATGTCTGCTTCTCGTGTGTCTCTCGCACTTCTACAAACACCCAACAATAGAATCATCATATATATATTAAAGTGTATGGATACGTAATAATATATCATTTCATGCCTTATGAATGTGTGCTATGAGTGTGTATGTTTATAAGTTTTATCCCTAATAATATATAAATATATATGCATATGTGTGATGTTAGGCCACTGGGATGTAATGGTAATTACCGAAAAATCTAATTAGAAAAGACGCATAAAGGATGTAGCATAACACTTGTACCTTTTTGGATAATGAAAAATGTGCAGAAGCAGATGCACCTATGGAATGCTTCAGAGCAAGTTTGATTTAAATTGGTGTATTGAATTCCTATTGTTCTGTGTGTTTAGCCATTCCAGTGATCTTGTCTGTATGATACTTTGTTGATGAAGATCTGAATCCAATTGTGGTTGCGTGTAATTCATGCATGAAGAATCAATATTAGCTTGCATTAATGAATATCGTAACTTTATCGTGGTGACATAATATGTATGCCTTTAGGACTTCTGGTGGTAAAATTGTTTAATTGCAAGTCTGTTGGTGGAGAGTCATAGTAAAGTGACAAGTAAACCCTATGAATGAATGCTTTTTTGGGGAAATAACCATAGGGCCTCTGTAATACAGATCCCTGTCCATCCCAAGAACCCTGTAATTGGTTAATTCTTGAAAGCCATTAACACAGGCGTCAGCCATGGGGCAAGGAATAGCCAATTTGAGGGAAGATTAAGGTTGGATGAAAGAAAGAATTCTATGATATATGCTTGTAACACGTTCCGATGAATCTTATCCGAAGTACCGAAGTGATCAGTATTCGTGGAAGGTTACTAGTACGTTGGGAACACCCTCCGGTGGCAGTGGTGAATGACAATTATTTGAAGGAGAGCATGATACACAGATGAGTGGAGTGGCACCACAATATTTTCTTGTTCAAGGATTATAGAGTATACCAGAATTACAACCCATTCAATCTGTTGAAAGTGTGGTGAGTGGAGTAGGTGCTGATTTTGGGGATAGCCTGGTGAATTCCAGTGGGAACCCAACTTTTAGTTCTGATTCTGGTGGTACTAGTACATTTGTGGGTGGAAGTTCTGGTGAAAAGTCCATCTTAGTAATAAACTACAAGGAATGGCAGTCGAATTCAGACGTGTGTGATTGAATCAACCATACAATATGACCGGAGATTTCGCAAAGCGACTACCCGATACAATAGCAATTAGAATCAACCTGTTCAAGTAACTCCGAATTGATACTTCCTCTTGATTTCAACGACACGAGTAATACGCAACAACAACATCAGCAACAACAACAACAATAGTAGTAGTGGGTCATACATCCACGACCGACACCTATCAGAGTCACATATACCAAATTTGGTGGATTTCCAAGTGATGATCCTGATGCTCATGTCCGTACTTTTGAAATTTAATTATGTTGTACTAAACTATCCAGTGGATCCAGCATATAAGGCTATAGTGTTTCAATCCACTCTTGTTAATGAAGCTTCTCGTTGGTTAACCGAATATGATATTAATCACTTCGGTCAATACGAAGATGTTAAGAATGCCTTCTTACAACTTTTTCGATTAAAGAAAAATGCAGCACAAATTTTTGATTACTTACAAAACAATAGACAGAAACCACATCAGAGTGTGCAAGAGTATGCAACTTTATTTCGTACTCATCTATGTTAGCTGCCTCAAGCGCATGTTAATCTACCGGATGCCGTGATTACTCAATTGTTTATTAATGGACTAAACCCCCTATTCAAAAAAGTTATGATTATTCGATGTGTGGGTGGTATGACCTTGGATCTAGTCATTGCTATGGCATTACAATTGGAAACATAAGGTTGGTGGTTTTACCGAAGATCGGGATTGGTTAAAAGCCTCCAAGAGTACGAACGATGGTCCATTGAAACAAGTATATTGCACCAAATGTAAGAATAGGGGGCACTACTTTAGCCTATGCACTAAATCAAATGTACTGTGCTATTTGTAATACGGCGATTCATTCTACCGAAACTTGCCCATATAATGCAAAAGTACAGACGAGACCGATCGTAAATCCCATAATACATTAGTACGGACAACTATCCACCCACTACATACCACCGCATTTGAGAAATACATCTTATCAAACTTACAAGAATTATAGAGGAACACGAACAAAAAATTTTGGATAGCCTCGTTGGAATTCGGGACAAACTGGTGAGAGTGCATCTCTCCCACCACCAAGGTGCCATTTTTGTGGAGAAATTGGACATATCCACATATATTGTAAGGAAGCGTCCGAATATCATAAGCGAAGAAAAGAACAATAGCATCCAATGGAAAATATGGTATACATTTCAACATAGATACACAAGCGGCAACAGTTCAAACACAGGCCGGTAAGAAGTTGCACCCAGCTGCTGAGATTTTTGAACCGAGAATTTGAGAACCATGTTTACTAAAGAAACCATGTGGGCAAGTCAAGAACCAAATGATCAAGAATACAATAAAGAATACCCCACCAAAAGAGATGGACCCGATCCAAATACGGCCGGAGGACACATCAGACTTGATATCCGATACGCAAAATTTTGATTCTATGTGGAATATTTGATCAAAAGCATCTATTACTATCCCACTGGGGCAACTTCTATCATTGGTCCTTGGTATTCAACAACAATTTCAACAAAAAATTAGTCCAAGATCTTCGTGCACACCTTCTACAACAACCATCAGCACGAAAACTGACTCTACGGTGGATCATGTTGTTCCTTTAATTACGATATGGTATAAAAACCACAAAATTTCACAGGTAATAATTGATGGAGGCTCAAGGGTTAATATCGCTATAGCTGCACTTTGTAAGAAGTTAGGATGGACTCAGATCAAACCCGTCCAATTCTTTGTAAGAATGGGTGATCAATCTTGGGTACATCAAGTGGGCTTGGTGCATGATATACCCATTACCCTACAGGGAGCAGTGTTCAAAATGATTACATCAACACAATTTTCTGCTTCAACCTGTCCTTCCCCTTGAGCCTTTCCAAAAGTAGGGATTAGATTTTATTGGTCCTATTATGCCTCCTACTATTGTTACCAATCATCGTTATATCCTTACATGTATTGATTATGCTACTCCTTGGGCCAAAGCTTGGGCATTACGATCGGAAACTATTTTGGTGGTTGCTAAATGTTTACTTCGTGATGTTTTTCCTCGTTATGGACTCCCTTTGGAGGTTGTTTCTCATCAAGGCACTCATTTTGCTAATACATTAATGCAAGTTTTGACCCAAACCTTCAGTATTGTCCATAAATTGAGTTCCCCTTATTATCCTTGGGTGAATGGATTGGCCGAAAGTACTAACAAAACTCTTATTAATATGCTGAAGAAACTTGTTTTGGAGTGTCCGAAAAGATGGGATCAATTTCTTCCTTCGGTCTTATGGGCTTATCGAACTACCTACAAAGTTGCTACTGGAAGTACCCCTTTTGTATAAGTATTTGCTTCATAAATCCTCTATTCTAGCATCCTCTTGGATATCTGACACGTAGAGGATATCTATCTCTATATTGGCTACTTCTAGATCTCTTGGTATGGTTGCCCCTTCTTTATCATCATCCTTGAACAAGATATCATCTATTACTTCATCGTGTATCTCATCTTCTTCAAAGACCTCTTCATCTCGGACAATGATCTCTTCCTTCTCCACTATTGAATGCACCTCAAAGTCCACTATGGATGGAATTTCTTCCATGTCTATGTCCTCACAAATTTGTATGCTACATGGAGAGACTTGCAAAACAAATATCCACTATGGTTCTTTCGAATCTGACATAAAGACAACCTGCTCACAGTGTTCGGGAAGTACAAATGTATCTCTTTCATCTGTCCATAGCTTTGTGGAGTATACTTGAAACAAACCACTCTTATCATGCCTCACTTTTGTGTTTCTTCTAGAGGTGACTACTTTGAATCATTTCACATCCAATAGAAGGTAGTCAAACCTCTTGAAGGATAGCTTCAAGGTATCTTGGATCACTCCACAATACTTGAGTTGGCCTTCTTGATCATTCTTATCTCTTGCAGTAGCTCTACCTTTTAGAAAAGGTTCACCATCATCCCACTATCAAAAGTAGACCTATTTTCATCGATTTGTGTGATCCGAACGTGTCGTCCATGAGACTATAGTGCATTGCATTTAGAATATTGTTGAAGGCAGGGAAATCTGGAGAAATAAAATAAGAATAAAAAGAAAAAGACGGCTATGCGGAGATTTAAAAGGACATGTCGCAAGAGAAGGGGAAGTTATAAGAAAGGAGTTAGCAACAACCGTAAGAAGAAGGGAGAATGTGGACGAGGAGCGAAGACGCGACAACGGGAAGAGGAGGAAGGTACAAGAAGTAAAGGCGCAATGATCAGAAGAGAGACGAGGGTGCAAGAAGTGAAGGTGCGTCAACTGTGAGAAGAAGTAAAAGAAGAAGGAGTTCCTTGTCAGGACTGGAAAAAACCAGGTTCTATAGAGAAGCTACTATGCAGATAATGATTGAATGAAAAATCTTTGCGGCATAATCAAACTCTCATAATGAAGTTTTTATCTGTACAACAAACAATCTGTACTTGTGGTGTTACGTTTACCAATGAATGATCAACCAATGACTGTGCAGCAAGGTTATAGTGTTGAAAATCTTCTATTTTTGGTTAAGTCTATTTGAGTGACTCAGACTGTACTGTGTCAGAGTGCAATGACTTGAAATATATATGAGTGCAAAAAGAAACCTGTGAATCTTTTACAAGTGTAATGTGTAGCAAGACTGTGTAACTTCTGACCTAGCAGAAAACTACTTGAATGAACGTTTTTGGTGATATTTCGGTAATATTCCGGTGATATTCTGGTAATGTTCCGGTGATATTTCAGTGACTTTTTGATACGTTTTCGGTGGAATATCTAGGGAAGTAAAGATCAGTGCATAATGGGAAAGATAGTAACTCTGATTTTGCTAGCTATTCGATGTTGTGTTGAACCGTAGAACCCTCAACACAATTGGCGATCCTACTGTACGGCTGAAGCAGCCTCAAGAAATGAATGAGGGGCAGGCGAAATCGCTTTAGTAAAGTATATTTTACGAGGGCACATGCAAGAGCAGCGAACGTGGAGACATCCTCAGATTTTTACGAGTGGTAGGAGGCCCAGGAGCAGGAAGCGCTTGGCACTGACGACGAACAGGGGGAAACAGGTGCAGTAGAGGCAAGGTTAGTGGGCGGCATACTTGGAGTGTTATTCCTCACAGAAGCAGTTGTAGGGGTACGAAGACGACTCCAGTTTGACCCACTTGCAGGGGCGATTGGTCACAGAACTAGGCGCACACCTCAACCACAACCAATGGCTCAACCACCTCCAAATCCCAAAGTCAAGGCCGCTCATTTCAGTGGAACCTCTAAGGAAGATGCTGATTGCCATGTCGCTCAATTCAAAATAAAATGGACAGCGAATGGATATCCAGCTATCTATGGTGATGATATTAAACTTCAACAGTTTGCAACCACGTTGGAAGGTCGAGCTATGAGCTGGTTCAGTCAATATGGCATTACCCATTTTGCTACGTATGATGATTCAAAAATCGCATTCTTGCAACGGTTTAGAAAAGAAAAGACGCCTTCCGATGTATTGAGGAAGTTGAGGGCTATCAGACAAAAGACCATGCTAGTGGAAGACTATGCTCAGAAGTTTAGGACTTTAATGGACATGCTGCAAGGTAATGAACGACCTACTGATGAGATGTTGGCAAGATTTTTTTTGAAAGGATTAAGGAGCACCATAAGACATGCGGTGGCCAGTGTGGACATTGCGAATGGTTTTGATGTCTTAGTATTAGCAGCAGCGCGTGTCGAACGAAGGTTTGGACGAGCAAAAAAGAAGCAGTCTGATTCTGGTTCAGAGGTTGAATCGGATTCAGCAATGGAGTCGGGCAAGAGTTCAGATGATTCTGACACTGATGATTATGATGATGAAATAGTGAAGACAAAGCATCGTAAGCATAAAGCTAAACATGGTAAAGAGGAGGAATGGATTTGTAAGTTAAAGAAACATGGATATTCTATACTGGCTCCAAAGGAAACACGATTTTGTGATATCTGTGACAAAGAGGGACATACAACAACTCAGTGTTGGTATAACCCTAAGCATAGAGGGCAAAGTTCTCGGCAAGACAATCGAAATCTAAATGACGTGGTCGCCAATCAGGCTATTCCTATCCAAGGGCGAGGTAACTTCCAGAGACAGCAACAGGTAAGACCCCCATGGAGAGATCAAGGAAATTAGCACGAAAATAACCAACAAGGCAATCACCAAGGTCGACCACCAAGGGTAATGCCTTGTGGGTATTGTTCAGCTCCTGATCATTGGATAGGGCCGAATTGCCCTTTGTGGGTAAAGCATCGTGAAGAAAGAGGTATACCTGTCATTTGGCATAACCAGCATAATCAACAGGGACAACATCACCAACAGGGGCAGCGCGCAGCTCAAGCAAAAGCCATGCTGATTGAATGGCCAGAACAAGCGGATAGGACCCATGATGCACCCTGTACATCTGCTCGAATGCATGGTAACAACCAATGGCAATGTGATGGTAAGCAATGTGGGGAACATAAAGAGGTTGAAGTGTTGGCGGTCACTAGATCAAAAAATAAAGGCCCTATTGATTGGCAAGAACAAAGGCAAATTCGAGATAAGGTTTTGAAGCAGGTTCGAGATGAGCCTGCTAATCTAGTGAAGGGTGACGACCAGATCGAGAGACAACAGGGTGTGAAGTTGGTACCGCCCATGATGGCGCAGGATAAGGCTCAGTGTCAACAAGACTTGGCAAATGAATGGTTTGATGAAATCATTAGTGCACCGTTGCAGTTGTCTTTGGATCAGCTGTTATCTTCAGTACCTGTCTTTCGCGAAAAATTGTTGAGAAAGCTACTTGGATATCAAGCCGAGCCCGAGAGTAGGACGATCCCTTCAATTTCGGCCAACAGCATTGATCCAGCAGATGTGGATTTTGTCGTACCAGTAATTCAGGTGCAGTACAATCAGCGGAGATTTGTTGAAGTATTGCTAGATGGAGGATCAAGGGTAAACATATTACCTGAACATATTTTTATTGAAATGGGAAGAGGGGAATTGGCTCCAGCACCTTTTCAGGTCAAGATGGCGGATCAAACACGAGTACAGCCTGTTGGCATTCTGAAGCAACAACAAATTTTTATTTCCGGCATGACATTCATGGTCAATTTTGTAGTCATCCGAATGTCGGAGTCAGCATACCCGTATGAAATGTTGTTAGGAAGACCTTGGTTTCGGCTTGCTAAAATTAAGTAGGATTGGGGCTTGAATGTAGTAATGATTACCAAGGGTAAAAATCAAGTGACAATTCCCATGCGTGGGCGGAAAAATATGTCGGTACAGGAAAAACCATTGATGGCTCAGAATCTTAATTTAGCGGATGAGATTGAAGATGACGAAGAGGAAAAGTTTTTGCAGGCAAACCCAACGGTGGTGCCGGTATTAGAAGTTGATGTGGAAGGAGTATTAAGTAAGGATTATAGTGGTGGGCCAAACGTAGCAAAGTCACTTCCAGGGGAGCAGGTGGCAGGTGCCCAGTTACAAAAAATATTTGATCAATGTATGAATGTTCCGGTGCAGCAGCAGATGGAACAACAAGAGGAAGAGATCATTATGCGAACGGAAAGGATTTATGATCAGAAGTATGCAGGTTCTGTGCGGGTGAAGGAGGAAGAGCTTCAAGAGGTTAATTTAGGAACCGAAGCTGAACCCAAGATGGTGCGGATTGGTAAAACATTGGAAGGAAAGTTTAAGGAGGCTCTTATTTGCTTGCTTAAAGAGTATGTGGATGTGTTTGCTTGGGATTATACTCAAGTGAAAGGTATAGATCCGCAGTTGCATCAACATAGGATTAATCTGAAGGTGGATGTAGTACCTGTGGCACAGCAAAGATATAGAATGAATCCTAATGTTGCTAAACTAGTGAAGGAAGAGATTGATAAGTTGTTGGCAGTCGGATTTATCAAACCAGTGAATCAGGTGACTTGGCTATCTCCTATTATAGTGGTCCCTAAAAAGAACGGGAAGCTCAGAATTTGTGTTGATTATAGAAAGCTAAATGCGGCAACGGTTACAGACCCGTTTCCTATGCCGTTTTGTGATGCAGTATTGGATGCAGTTGCAGGCCATGAAATGTATAGTTTCTTGGATGGATTTTCCGGTTCTAATTAGATCAGTGTGGCCGAGGAGGATCAGCATAAAACAACATTTATTACCGAATTTGGTGCTTATGTGTTTACCGTAATGAGTTTTGGTTTGAAGAATGGACCACCATCATTCAATTATGTGGCACATAAAGTGTTTGAGCCTTATCTTTAGGACTTCATGCAGGTATTTGTCGACGACTTTTCAGTCTTCGGTGAAATGATTAAGCATTTACTACACCTGAAAGCATGTTTTGAAAGATGTTGGCAGTTTAGGATGGTATTGAATCCGTTTAAAAGTGTGATTGTGGTAAGAAGTGGGATTTTATTGGGCCATGTTATCTCACAAGCAGGAATGGCTATTGATGTTAAGAAAATTGAAGCTATAAGTACAGCTAAAGCACTGACTAACGTTAAAGAAGTAATGCGGTTTGTAGGCCAAATTAAGTGGCATTCTCGTTACTTAAGATATTTAGCAAACATTTCCTCACCACTGACGCATTTGACCAAGAAGGATGTTCCGTTTATATGGGCAGAAGCTCAAGAGAAGGCATTTCAGTTATTAAAAAAGATGGTGTCGGTAGCACCTATTTTGCAACCACCCGATTGGTCAATGCCGTTTCACATATTCGTTGATGCATCGGATGTGGCCGTAGGAGCAGTTTTGATGCAGCAAAAAGATAAAGGATGGTATAGACCTGTTTATTATGCCAGCAGGGTATTGGCTGCGGCTGAAAGAAATTATCCGGTGACCGAAAGAGAAGCTTTGGCGATGGTGTATGCCCTTAACAACTTTAGGCATTATTTGTTGGGCAACAAAGTGATTTTTCATGTGGATCATCAGGCTCTGGTTTATTTAATCAAGAAGCCCTTATTAATAGGCCGATTAGCCAGATGGATGCTTTTGTTACAGGAATTCGATTTTGTAATTATGCATACCCCAGGGAAAGAGCATGCGATGGTAGATTATTTTAGTCGATTGGAATCAGGAGAAATACCCACTAGTGTACTTGATGTATTTTCGGATGCTGAATTGTTTACGGTGCAAGCGGTAGAGACAGATTCGTGGTATGATCAGTTACTAATTTTCCTAACAGAAGGGGTATTACCATAGCATTTTACACCTGATCAGAGAAGGAATTTTGCTCTTAAAAGTAGGCCGTATTTGGTGATAGCAGGGGCATTATACAAGAAGGGCGTGGATCAGGTTATCAGGAGATGTGTACCAGATTATGAACAATCAGCTGTTTTACATGAAGCACATTTCGGTTCAGCAGGAGGACATTTGTCAGGCGATATTACCGGAAAGAAAGTATTACAGGCGGGGTTATGGTGGCCGACGGTGTTAAAAGATGCGCATGAGTATGCTAAAGGATGTGTGATTTGCCAAAAGTTAGGCCACCCTAATAATTCTGATTGTATGACTGACCATCAGGTATTACCGCTGGATCCTTTTCAAAAATGGGGCATAGATTTCGTGGGACCTATTAAACCTACTACTCAGCGGGGTAATAGCTATATATTGGTGGCGACAGATTATTGTACGAAATGGGTGGAAGCAGTAGCACTGAAAGATAACAAGGCAACAAGTGTGGCCACATTTCTTTTTCGTAATATTATGACAAGATTTGGGTGTCCGATTGAGTTAGTGAGCGACCGAGGTACTCATTTCTTGAATGAGGTGATTTCAGAATTAACAAGAATTCATCAAATAGTGCATAAAAAGACTACAGCCTATCATCCTCAAGCGAATGGGCAGGCCAAAAGCACGAATAAAACTTTAATTCGTATTCTAAAAAAGTTGGTACATGAAAATCAGAAAAAGTGGGGTTTGTTTCTTGACTCAGCCTTGTGGTCGTTCAGAACAGCATTTAAAGTGACAACAGGTATGACACCTTTTCGGTTGGTATATGGATTGGAGGCAGTAGTACCCATGGAGTTTGTAGTTCCAAGTTTGAGGGTTACGGCAGAAAAGATGTCGCCTGAAGTCTCAGTTAAACACTGGAGTAAATACATTTTACAGATGGAGGAGGATCGTTTGATAAGTGCATATATTACGGAAGTAATTCAACGGCGAAGACAAGCCTGGGTAAATAAGAATGTGAAGTTTAAGATATTCAAAGAAGGCGATTGGGTGATGGTGTATAATTCTAAGCTAGGACCCCATCCAGGAAAGCTCACATTGAGATACAGGGGCCCATATCAGATTGTCCAAGATTTGGGTCAAGGCACTTTTCGTGTGGCAGATGTGTTTGGCACATGGTTGGACAAGCCAATAAATGGATTTCGGTTGAAATTATTTCAAGGGAAGCCGCCACATTTGGACTGGTTATCTGCTAATGTGGTGCAAGTTGTATGTCGCTCAGAACAACACGTCAGCAATGTTTGTGATCATCGCAATAACAGAGTGTATTTTTCTACATTTTTATCGGTGGTACAGTGTTTTTTGACCTCGTGTTGGTCTAAAACTACATAGAGTAAATTTTTATGATTACAATGGACACATGGTTTACAGTTGTAGTTCAACAGTACGTTATGGGTTAGCTCAGGGTCAATGATGGATAATGAAGTATTGTCGAATTAGGGTAGACAAGCTAAGGAATATGTTGGGTCTCCAAATAATGATATGTTCGAAATAAGTATGCTTTGTATTCCGTGTCAACAGATCCATAAGAGGCAAAGCCATCAAGGAGAATATGAAAACGAAGTTAGTAGTCGACCAATGATTATCTTGCAAAGTACAATCTGTCAAAATTGTATGGTTAAAAGTTTTTGCACTATACAATGCAGTATTGAGAAGATAAAATATCCATTTCATCTTCTTGAGGTACGGATGAGTGTTCTATTTCATGATTCTTCTGACACGAGTGGAAGTTTCATTCAGCGGGTTATTGATAAGTGGGGCAATCGATTGTCAAGGATTTTTATGATAACCCACACTACAATATTATTGAGTCGCATGAACTGTTATGTGCGTAAGTAGGTTTATCATTACAGAAAGTGGCAGTTTAAGCATTCGCACTTGTGGAACGAATATTTTTGGTTCTACATAAAGGCTTCCAAGATAATATTTTTTTCAGCGTTTTCTGTATTAGTGCTTGAATCAGGAGTCATGAGAGGGTGTATGAGAAAGAGAGAAGTGACAGTGAGAAGGGAGGAAACCACATCGGAGGAGAGTGATAGCTCATTACAAGGGGAAGATGAAGATGCACTTTCAACACCATCTACAAAGACTAAGGGTGTGCATACGTTTATGGGGTCATTCACAGATTTTAAAGTCGAAGTAGACACACAGTCTGATATGCAGAAGAAGTGGCTCAGAAGCATTGGATTATTACAGTTTGCTATGTTGCCATGGAACGTTGGAGATGCAATTATGATGTAAAGAGTCAGCTGGAGATTATGCGGAAAATGAAGGGTCAGCTCTCCTTTCAGGTAAAATTTTCACCAGAATTAGTTGCAGAAGTATTTCAATTGCCTATATACGATGATGTTGTAGTCCCCAAATGTTTGGAGGAGATTTTGAAGAAAGACTTTGGACCCTGAGAAGGAAGACGGCAGTACTATATGATGAGGAACGTAAGCTATGATCGAAGGGAACAACTAAAATGGTATTTGGAAAGATTATGTTTTATCATTAAATATGATTCTATGTCTAGGGAGAATTTTTCACCTCTAGCCTATGCAGAGGCAGGAGAAAAGGTGAGTTGGGCTCATTGGATGTATGATCACTTACAGAGTGAGATCTTTGTTGGGGATAAGCGTAAGACGTAAACAAATAGTCGATTATCAGCATATTTGGCTGCTTTATTTGAATTTGTGCAGTTCGTTGAAGATCAGAAGATAATGTGGCCAAAGCAGATCAAATTTTGTGGTCCTCAAGCGATGAGTAAAGAGCAGGAATAGTTAGAAGTGAGACCGGTAATGAATAGACCTTCACAGACTTCTGAAGATTTTCTTTGCGCTGGTGATATGGCACAAGAAAGGAAACAGGTTAGTCAAATCATTGAGCCTGATATATATGAAGCAAAGATACAGGAAGATATTTTGCTGACGGTGCCAGATAGTATTGAGGATCCGAAAGCATTCGGAACTGCTTTTAGGTTGTCTAGGAAAAGAAGAGTGGAAGAGCAATTACAGGCTGAAGGTGAAAAAATAATGAAAGATGATAATATTTCAAATTATGATGTGTCAGGGATGAAGAAGAAGTTGCAGGAAGTGTCGGATTTTTTAGTTTTTCAAGAGAAAAGATTGTTTCGGCATGAACAAAATCAAGTATTTATTAATAAGACTGATTATCAGTCTTTGCAGGAGAAGACTTAGATCAAACCCGTCCAATTCTTTGTAAGAATGGGTGATCAATCTTGGGTACATCAAGTGGGATTGGTGCATGATATACCCATTACCCTACAGGGAGCAGTGTTCAAAATGATTACATCGACACAATTTTCTGCTTCAACCTGTCCTTCCCCTTGAGCCTTTCCAAAAGTGGGGATTAGATTTTATTGGTCCTATTATGCCTCCTGCTATTGTTACCAATCATCGTTATATCCTTACATGTATTGATTATGCTACTCCTTGGGCCAAAGCTTGGGCATTACGATCGGAAACTATTTCGGTGGTCGCTAAATGTTTACTTCGTGATGTTTTTCCTCGTTATGGACTCCCTTTGGAGATTGTTTCTGATCAAGGCACTCATTTTGCTAATACATTAATGCAAGTTTTTACCCAAACCTTCAGTATTGTCCATAAATTGAGTTCCCCTTATTATCCTTGGGTGAATGGATTGGCCGAAAGTACTAACAAAACTCTTCTTAATATGCTGAAGAAACTTGTTTTGGAGTGTCCGAAAAGATGGGATCAATTTCTTCCTTCGGTCTTATGGGCTTATCGAACTACCTACAAAGTTGCTACTGGAAGTACCCCTTTTGTATAAGTATTTGCTTCATAAATCCTCTATTCTAGCATCCTCTTGGATATCTGACACGTAGAGGATATCTATCTCTATATTGGCTACTTCTAGATCTCTTGGTATGGTTGCCCCTTCTTTATCATCATCCTTGTACAAGATATCATCTATTACTTCATCGTGTATCTCATCTTCTTCAAAGACCTCTTCATCTCGGACAATGATCTCTTCCTTCTCCACTATTGAATGCACCTCAAAGTCCACTATGGATGGAATTTCTTCCATGTCTATGTCCTCACAAATTTGTCTGCTACATGGAGAGACTTGCAAAACAAATAGCCACTATGGTTCTTTCGAATCTGACATAAAGACAACCTGCTCACAGTGTTCGGGAAGTACAAATGTATCTCTTTCATCTGTCCATAGCTTTGTGGAGTATACTTGAAACAAACCACTCTTATCATGCCTCACTTTTGTGTTTCTTCTAGAGGTGACTACTTTGAATCATTTCACATCCAATAGAAGGTAGTCAAACCTCTTGAAGGATAGCTTTAAGGTATCTTGGATCACTCCACAATACTTGAGTTGGCCTTCTTGATCATTCTTATCTCTTGCAGTAGCTCTACTTTTTTAGAAAAGTTTCACCATCACCCCACTATCAAAAGTAGACCTATTTTCATCGATTTGTGTGATCCGAAAGTGTCGTCCATGAGACCATAGTGCATGTTGATATATTTAGGTAGTGATGTGTGTGAACACTCTAGGACTGCCGGGGCACTTTTTTCCCTCTTTAGGAGAATTTTTTCCCCCGGCTTGTATATACGCCTATTGCCCTAATGGGCTACTTATCTTTGTACATTCTCTAGTAATACATTCAGTATTGTGTGTTTGTGCTCCAAGCTTCTTCTTCTTCATTGTGCTGTTCGCGTGCTTCCGCAGACGTCTATCTCCAACAATTGGTATCAGAGCAGGTCGTCGCTTCTTCTAGGGGGCCGTCGACACTCCTCCGTTTGCAGTCTCAGATTCGCACAAAATTTGGTGAGCATACTCAGGGTGTTTCCGAGATCAAAAAAACTTCGCTGTGTGGTGCCAAAATCGCGATCTGAGCTCGTTTTGGCCTCCAAACGCACTATCGTAGCGCTTGTGCAGGCTATTTCGTCCTTTTGTGCCAAAGGTATATACCAGTTTCTGTTCGCCTGTTTAAGCATCTCAAAGTCTGCTACAGGTCTAGCAGAACTCGTCTGGGTTGTTTCGTTCAACTTTTTGAGATACAATCAATTTTTTGCATCAAGGTATTTTAGTCACCGGCCATGGCTGAAAGCAGTGATGTATTCCGTATGTTGGTTGTTGAGGATAAGTTGGATGGTACCAACTACCCATTATGGGCTTATATGATGCGACATGTACTGGTTGCAAAAGGATTGTGGAACATTGTGCAGGGTGTTGAAAGACGTCCTGTTACACCTATAACGACAGGTACTGCAAATACAGGTGTTGGAGCCGATGAAGATGGTGTCAAAGATGATATTCCGCAGATTCCTGTTCGTGCTGCTGTTTCTGTTGCACCTACTGCAGAGCGGATTCGTTGGGATGGCAGAGATGCCCAGGCACATGCATTGATAGCTTTGTCTGTCAAACATGCCATTATTCCTCACATTCGCTCTTGCAGAACAACAAAGGATGCTTGGGATACACTTATCACTTTGTACCAGGCTAGGAATGAGGCTCGTGTTGCTTACCTCCGAAAACAGTTGGAGAGTGAGCACATGAATGAAGGTGATTCTATGGACAATTTTCTTATAAAGATCAAAGACCTGAAGGAACAATTGATTTCTGCTGATGAGGTTATACCAGATAGCTCACTTGTGCAGACCGTTCTGAATGGTCTTCCTGATTCATATCAGAGTTTTGCCTCTACTCTTCGGTTGATGATGAAAGGCAATCCGAATGCCTTGTCATTTGAGGAATTAGTCTCTGTTCTGTTGCAGGAAGATCAGTCCAGGCAGAACAGGTCCATTATGCGTGTTGTAGATCAAGCTTTCCTGGCTAGTCAGAAGGGCAAAGGAAAATGGAGCTCTTCTAGTAGTAAGCAGAAATCTGCAAATGCTGCACAATCGAAGAACCAGGATAAAGATGAGAAGAAATCAGAAAAGCAAAAATTGTTCTGCAAGTACTGTAAAGGAAATGATCATATTATAAAGAACTGTCCAAAACTGGCTGCTAAAGAGGCAAAGAAGAAAGAGGCTAGAATGGTTGTTGCAGAGGCCTCTACACCAAAAACAGAGTCTGCAAATCTTGTGCAGGAAGAAGAATGGGCGTTTACTACTGTCTGCAGTTTTGACCCATCTTCTCATGATCAGTGCATGTCTGCAGTAGACTCAGATGTTTGGTACTTTGACAGTGGGGCGACCAAACATATTACCTCACAGCGCAGTTTCTTCTCTTCACTCGAGCCTGCCCCTACAGGGAATACTGTCACATGCGCCAATAACTCCTCTTATCCTGTTATGGGAGTTGGTAAGATCATTCTGACTACTGCTGATGGTAGTTCTTTCACTTTGTCAGATGCTTTATTTGTGCCAGGGATAAAAAAGAACCTGTTATCAGTTTCTGCATTAGCCAAGATTGGCTTGGTTGTGAAATTCGTTGATGACAGGTGTACAGTCCATGATCTCTCAAATGGCGATGTGATTATTGCTTCTGGCATTTTATGTCGTGGGCTGTATAAGCTCATAGACTATGAAAGATGTGTGAATGATTCGGCATGTGCAGTTCATGATTCTCAAGCTATGTCAGATGCAAAGCTCATGCACGCTTTGGTCATCTGAATTTTGCTAGTTTGTTACGCCTGTAGAAATCTAAAATGGTGTCCTCTTTGCCCAAACTTGAGGCACCTGGAAAACATGTTTGTGAAGGCTGTATTTTGGGCAAAATGCAGCGTTCTTCCTTTCCAAAAGATGGTTCAGTTCGGGCTACGTAGAAATTGCAGCTTGTACATAGTGATGTCTGTGGTCCTATGCAGACACCCTCTTTTGGAAATTACCTTTACTTCGTGACTTTCATTGATGATTTTTCCAGGCATGCATGGGTATATCCACTCAAAGAAAAGTCCGAAGTGTTCATGTGCTTCAAACAGTTTTTGGTTTTGGCTGAAAATCTATCAGCATGTAAAATGGGCACCCTCCGTTTTGATCGAGGGGGGGAATATATATCTTCAGATTTTAATGCATTTCTGGCTGAACGTGGGATAAAACACCAGTGTACAGTGCCGTATACACCTCAACAGAATGGAGTTGCTGAACGAAAGAACAGGTCACTCATGGAGATGGCGAGGTGCATGGTCAAAAGTCAGGCTTTACCACATAGTTTCTGGCTTGAGGCTATCATGTGTGCAGCATATGTACTGAACGGGTGTCCCACTAAAGCGTTGCAGTCTATCACTCCATATGAGGCTTGGCATGACCGCAAGCCATCTGTTGCTCATCTGCGTGTTTTTGGTTGTTTGGCATATGCATTAGTGCCTAAACAACATCGCAAAAAATTGGATGATAAGGCAGTAAAATGTATTTTTGTTGGGTACAGTTCTGAAAGTAAAGGCTATCGTCTGTATCATCCACAGACTAAATGCATTCTGGTTAGCCGTGATGTTGTCTTTGTGGAAGATGCTATTCAGCCATTGCTTTCATGTACTAAGGAGACATCTGTTAGCTCCAAAGACATGTATGATACTTTGATGCCTCTTTTTACAAGTGGACAGGCTAGTGCTGGTCCTAATGAGGCAACTTCTCAGCCTTTGTAGGTTTCATGTGATGATGTAGATCATTCCATTTCTGATGCAGATTTACATGATGCACTTGTTGATGAGAGAGCTGATATTGAGCAAGCAAAAACTATGCCAAAATGACTGGTGCAGACTTTGCGTGACAGCAAATTAGATGCACCTTTTTCATATCGTACTCGTTCAGGCTCTCATAGTGCCTCCTTTGCATCAGATTGCTATGCTATGGCTGCATCTAGTCTCTGTGATGAGAATGAGCCTGTTTCTTTTGATGAAGCACAAAATTCAGAAAATTGGATGGCTGCCATGCAATCTGAATATGATGCTATAATGAAGAATGGTACATGGTCTTTATGTGACTTGCCTCCTCGCAAGAAGGCCATTGGCACTAAGTGGGTATACAAGCTCAAGCGTAAACCTGATGGTACAGTTGACAGGTATAAGGCTAGGCTTGTTGCAAAGGGTTATGCACAAGAAAGAGGCATTGATTTTGATGAGACCTTTGCACCTACATGCCGTATGACTACTGTTCGGAGCATTTGTGCACTTGCAGCCCATCATGGTTGGAATCTACATCAGTTGGACATTAAAACAGCATTTCTGAATGGTGACTTGCATGAAGAAGTGTATGTTTTTCAGCCCCATGGCTTTGTGCAGAAAGGGCATGAAATTCAGGTTTGCAGGTTAAAGAAGGCATTATATGGTTTAAAGCAAGCACCACGTGCTTGGTATGAGAAGATACATGCCTATCTGATTGCACATGGTTTTGAGAACAGTCCAACTGAAAGTACCTTATATGTTAAACGTGCTAATGATGTGCTTCTGATCATTGTTGTCTATGTTGATGACATGTTGTTCACTGGTCCTATTGAGACACATATTGCTGATTTTAAGGCTGATTTGCATGCCTCATTTGAGATGTCTGATTGGCACATTGGATAAAGCATTGGCCTTTCAACAAGATGACCTGGGTTCAATACCCGTGGGGTGTAGTGCGTGAAAGATAAGATTTTGATTTTGCTTTATTAAAACTCACGGACGACCGAATTCGCGATGGTTCATTTTTATGGCGATTGTAGCTTTTAGAAGTGCTTTTGGGAGATACACAACTACTATATAAAGACAGCCTTGGTTCATTATGTAATTACTCACTCAAAGATTTCAAGCTCGAGTTTGGAGGTCTTTTTGAAGAGACAATGTCCACACACTCTTGAGGAGGTGGAGTTTTGGGGAAGGAGAGGCTACTCTCTTGGAGCAAGAAGTCTACTACAAGGTGGTGGTAACTATCTTTTGTGAGTTAACCTTATATTTTTTTTTTAGGGTTTCTCTACCCTAATCTCAAAATTAGGGTTGGTTGATTTACAATTTTGTTACACTATTTTGCGAGAATAAGGTTAGCTTCATTGCTCATTCACTTCACACACACTTAGATTATTTCAACATAATCTAAGTATCATCATCTTCTTGGATATTCTTCCATTACTGAGTGCACCACTTTATATGGTTCAGTAGTACTCCCATGTTGTAATTTGGACATCTATTTCTTAGTGAGTAAGCATCCAACTTACGTTCCCTATCCTTGTCCCAAGATCTCCTTCTTTCTATCTCTCACTTATTATCTTAATTAATTAAGTGTGTATGCTCAAAAGGTTTTAGTTTGGAACGATCCTGGGGCCCCAAATTCCAACACTTGGTATCAGAGCATAATTGACGTACACACTTAGTTAAGATGAGTGAGATTAGAATTGAGATTAAAGACAAGTTGGATGGATCTTCTAATTATCCCATGTGCAGTTTCATGATGATGAATATTTTAGTGACAAAGGATTTATGGAGTATCGTCAATGGATCCTTAGCAAGACACAGACGAGAAGGGGAAGAAGGAGCCACAACAACTTCAAGAGGTACTATAATTACTATTACAGAACCAACTAAAGAAGAGGTAACCACTTCGACATCTAGAGTCACAGGTAGGTCTTTACCTACAGTTCCTCCTACTGAAGATCAGGCAAGATGGGATGCTAGAGATGCTTTAGCACTTTCATTCATAACAATGAGTGTCAAAAAGCATATTCTACCACAAATCAGATCTTGCAGAAGTTCTAGACAAGCTTGGTTAAAGCTTGAGAATCTTTTTCAGAGCAAAAATCCTGCTAGGAAAGCGCACTTGAGGAGCCAACTAGCAAAACAAGGATGAAGGCTGGTGAGTCAATTCAAAGCCACATTACGAGACTCGTTGACTTGAGAGATCAACTTCTAAATGTAGGAGTTGAGATATCTGATGAAGAAATGATAAATATGCTGATTAATTCACTTCCTATTTCATATCGGTATTTCATAACCACTCTTACCCTTACCACAAGAGATAGAGAGGTTACATTTGAAGAGTTAGAATTCTTGTTACTTCAAGATGAAGATCAATGAAGGGAATGGAAGAGAATGAAGAAGCACTTTCATCTTCATCAAAGGGTAAAAAGAAGAAGAAGAAGGAGAAGAAGGAAAAGCAATCCAAGAAGGAAAGTAGGTCCCTCTCACCTTCTACTTCAGGTTCTATTTCTACTACATCTAAAGAGAAGTCTTCTAAGAAGAAGGAAGTAATGTTTTTACTGCAAGAAACTTGGACATTTAAAAGAAGCATGTTATAAAAGGATTGCAGCAGAAAAGAAAAAGGCATCAGGTAATGTTGCAGAAGATGATAAAAAAGGGAAATCGCAAGGTGATTCTTATGCCTGTATCACCATTGAGGAAGTAGCTTTTGATAAGGCAACTTTACAAGTTCTTTCAGCAAGTCCTTGGATATTTGACTTAGGTGCTACAAAGCATATGACAGGTTGCAGAGATGTGTTTTCTTCTCTTTCCTATTCTTTAGGTAGAAGAGTTACTACTATAGATGGCAGTGATTTGGATGTTGTGGGAATAGGTACAGTAACCCTAAATTCAAGAGAAGGTGGTAATTTTCAGATTTCAGATGTTCTATATGTGCCTAAAATGAAGAAGAATCTGCTATCTATATCTGCTTTTTTAGGTGATGGTTTTAAAGTTGTATTTGAGAGAGATCTTTGTAAGATCTTATCACACAAAGACGACAAGTGTATTTTACAAGGTGAGCATATGCGATCAAATCTTCATCACCGGTTGGAAGATATGAAGCTATGGCATGAAAGATTTGGACATATCAGTTTTGGAGCTCTCAAAAGTATCAAAGATAGAGGTATAGTTGAGAGTTTACCCTCATTCAAGCTACCAGATGATTCATGTATATGTGAAGGTTGTCTTGAAGGTAAGATGCATAAACTACCTTTCAAGAAACATGGTCATATTACAGCTACCAGGAAATTGCACATTATTCATTCAGATGTGAATGGAGCTATGAGAGGAGACTCTATTCAGGGTTTGAGGTATTTTGTTTTATTCGTTGATGATTTTACGAGATATTCATGGATCTATGGTCTCAAGTAGAAGTCCGAAGTCTTTCCTATGTTCAAAAAGTTTGTAGCTATGGTTGAAAATGAAAGTCAGGAAACTATCTAGATTCTCAGAAGTGATAGAGGTGGAGAATACTTGTCAAAAGAGTTCCAGACATTTCTTGATGAAAAATGTATTACTCGACACCTTACTATTGCTTATACTCCTCAACAGAATGGTGTTGCAGAAAGAAAGAATAGAGTACTTGTTGAGATGATGCGGAGCATGATGGCATCCAAGAAGCTTTCATCGAAATTCTGGTTTGATGCAGTACATACAACTAATCACATTTTGAACAGGCCATCTACAAAAGCTTTAAAGGTAGTCACACCTTATGAAGCTTATTATGGTAGAAAACCTAATGTGAGTTACTTCAGAGTGTTTGGACCACTTTCTTATGTACATGTTGAGAAAAAGGACTGAGGCAAACTAGATGTAAAAGTGAGGAAAGCTATTTTCATTGGATATCCTGTTGAGAGTAAAGGATACAGGTCTTATGTTCCAGAGACAGGTGAAGTTATTCTTTCACGTAATGCTTATATTGCTAAAAATAAGGTTTATGATAAAAAAGCAAAAATTCCAGAGCTCAGTAGTGAAAATAACTATGGATTTTTTAGAAAGATTCTCGATGTACATATTCAACCATATCAAGAGGGAGTTAAAATTCCTAGGATTCAAGAAAAAGTTGAAGAAAGAGGAATTTCACAACCTTCTACAGAGTTAGTTCCACAAGAGACTTTGATTCGAGAAATGGAAGAAGTTAAGAGTTCCAAAAAGTCCTAGTACCTCAGAAGGACAAGTTCCAGAACCTGTGGAAGCTGAAAGTACAGAAAGAGTTTCACCACTATTTAAAGATACATCTACTTGGTTATATCAGACTTGGAAAGATAGTGGTATAAAGACTTTTATTGGAAGAACAAGGAGTCAGACTAGATAACAACAACAAGATCATGTAAGAAGAAGAAGTCAGACTACACAACAACAACAAAAAGATCATGTAAGTTTTGCTGAAGACTGTTGGTGATATTCACAAGCCTACACATCTGGCTTATAGTTCATACACATATGAAGATGCATAGGAATCAATGCTAGTAGTTAATTACCACTTTATCCTTTTGTAAAAGTCATATTTGACTTGGAATCTTTGTAAACACCTACCAAAAAGAACTTGTGGAAAAGTTAGCTTTGATTGATGGAATATCTCCTATAGTGGAGGATCACTTTTTAGAGAGAGCCAAATTCAAATTGGAGGTGAACATCTACATAAACCTCTAAGAAAAAAGTCACGAAATGTAGACTCATGATTCCGAGCTTTCATTGTACTTTCTGAGTGTGTGTGAGGCCTACAATCTAGCCCACACCTGTCTACACCATTAGGCAATGATCTTCATGCCTATGGCATTGTACAACAGTGTTCATTAATACATATATCTACATTGTTCATTTATGAGTTCCCTATCATAGTGTCTGAAAGACTGTCAACTTGTGGAGATCATATCTCACTCATCTCTCCACCAAATTCAAAGATCTATAGCTTATTGGAACCAGATCAAATTCTACTACATGATGTCAATATTTGAAGGATTTCTATTCAGCCATTTCAGAGAAAAGTTTATCGAAGTGATCACTGGTCAAAGTCTACAACAGTCCTAAAATATGGGGTAAAGGTTTACTTGCTAAATTAATTTATCTGAGCATAGTTAATCTTTTTAAGTTATTCCACTTGGAATAGTTAGCTTGCTAAGCTAATTAGATACTCCTAAAAGGAATTTTTCCAATTCCTACTGTGTTGGTCATACTGAGCAAAAGATACAGTAGGTGTCTAGCAAAAAATAGAAGGTTTTCTTGAAGACTTGAAGTTCAAAGTTGTCTGTTTTGATTCAACTTTTTCGTATACATCATTTCCAAAGTACATATGCCTATCTATGGTGTCATTGTAAAGCTAAGAAGGTCCACTTATCAACTCTGAAACACAAAGGGCTGGTACAAAGCAGGATTTGGCAGTACCTACTCATCATCCTAAAGTATTCATCCATCTTCCCTACAAAGACTTTGAGATTCATGATATTTTGGCACTTATGATTGTTGAAGATGAACCTACGTGTGTTAAAGATGCAGTTAACATTCCTATTTGGAGAAAAGCTATGCAAGAAGAGTTTGATTCTATTCATAAGAATCAAACTTGGCAGCTATGTGAGTTATCAGAGGGAAAGAAGGCTATAGGTGTAAAATGGATCTTCAAAATCAAAAGGAAAGCAGATGGTACTATTGATAGATACAAGGCCAAGTTAGTTGTCAAAGGATATGCAAAAAAAAAAAAGGTATTCATTATGATGAGACATTCGATCCTACGTCTAGGATGACTGTTATTAGGTCAATACTTGCTTTAGCAGCAATTTTGGTTGGCATATATATCAACTTGACATTAAGACTACTTTTCTAAATGGTGATTTACATGAGGATGTGCATATTCAACAGCCAGAAGGTTTTGAAGAGATAGGTAAAGGACACTTAGTGTGTAAGCTTATAATAGCTTTGTATGGTTTAAAACAGGCACCTAGAGCATGGTATGAAAAGATACATACATATCTTTTATCCATTGGTTTCCATAACTCAGATGAAGCTCCAACTCTTTATGTTAAAGCTGAAACAGGTATGATGATTATAGCAATCATTTATGTGGATGATATTATAGTCACAAGTCCCAGAGATGAAGATTTGCAGATGTTTAAAGAACAATTGAAGCAAACATTTATTGTGAATGATTTGGGAATCTTGAATTATTATCTTGGGATTCAGTTTTTGTTTCGAGATGAGTGTATCTATATGACACAATAGAAATACATTGAGAAACTTTTGGAAAGGTTTCAGATGGTTGATTCTAAACCTATGCAAACACCTATGGATCATAACATGTCTTTACAAATGGTAGCAGATGCAGAGCCATTTGATGCTACTCTATATAGTTAAGCAGTTGGTTGCTTGATATATCTGTGTAATACACATCTTGATATGCAGTTTGCAGTTTCTCAAGTATCAAGGTTCATGCAGAATCCGATAGTGTTACATTGGAAAGCAGTAAAGCGGATCTTTCAATATTTGAAGGGAACTTAAAATTTTGCTATGGTATTTTTGAAATCTACACATTTGTTACTAAAAGGATTTTCAGATTCTGATTGGGCAGGAGATAGAGACACAAGAAGAAGTACTAGTGGATTTTGTTCTTATCTCGGAGATTGTCTTATCTCATGGCTTTCAAAGAGACAACCCACTATTGCCACTTCATTGTGTGAAGCTAATTATCATGCAACATTTACAACTACTCTATAGTCAGTTTGGTTGCAGAAGATTTTCAGTTATCTTGATGTGAGAGTACATGAACCCATTCAGATATTTTCAGATAGCCAGAGTGCTATAGCTATAGCAAAGAATCCAGTGCATCATGCAAGGACAAAGCATATAGAGGTACACTACCACTATATTCGAGAGCAGATAGCTAAGAAGCACATTGAGCTGGTTTATGTTCCTTCTAGTGAGAACGTTGCAGATATTTTTACCAAAGCATTGACTAGAGATAGTCATGAGAAGATTTGCAGGTTACTGAAGTTTGTACCAATATGACATCGAAGGAGGGATTGTTGGAATCAATGACCTATGGTCCAAAATCTGAAGCTAAAAGTAACTATTGTATAGATTCTTCATATGCTCGCTTCAAGGAAAATGCGTTGGCACATTGGATAAAGCATTGACCTCTCAACAAGGCAACTTGGGTTCAATACCTATCGCGCGCATCACGTGGAAGATAAGATGTTGATTTTGCTTTATTAAAACTCATGGATGGTCAAATTTATGATGGTTTGTTTTTATGGCGATCGTAGCTTTTAGAAGTGCTTTTGGGAGATAAACAACTACTATATAAAGACAACCTTGGTTCATTATGTAATTACTCACTCAAAGATTTCAAGCTAGAGTTTGGAGGTCTTCTTGAAGAGAGAGTGTTCATACACTCTTGAGGAGGTTGAGTTTTGGTGAAGGAGAGGCTACTCTCTTGGAGCAAGAAGTCTTATACAAGGTGGTGGTAACTATCTTTTGTGATTTAACCTTATATTTTGTTTTTAGGGTTTCTCTACCCTAATCTCAAACTTAGGGTTGGTTGATTTACAATTTTGTTACACTATTTTGTGAGAATAAGGTTAGCTTCATTGCTCATTCACTTCACACACACTTAGATTATTTTAACATAATCTAAATTTTGTATCATCATCTTCTTGGATATTCTTCCATTAGTGAGTGCACCACTTTATATGGTTGAGTAGTACTCCCATGTTGTAATTTGGACATCTATTTTTTAGTGAGTAAGCATCCAGCTTATGTTCCCTATCCTTGTCTCTAGATCTCTTTCTTTCTATCTCTCACTTATCATCTTAATTAATTAAGTGTGTATGCTCAAAAAATTTTAGTTTGGAACGATCCTGGGGTCCCAAATTCCAACAGAAATCACCTTCTTCACTTATTGCTCTTCCATCTTGCAGAGCACCCAAGGAGCTCTTTGTAGAGACACTATTTTGTTGGGCTTGGTAATTGCCCACAACTCTTGCATCTCTTTGTGCTCTGCTTTCCTTCTTTTTTATCATTATCTTTCGGAACATCTCTACCACAACTCTTGCATCTCTTCGAAGTCCTCCATTTGTGCTTTGCTTTCCTTATTTTTGATCATTATCTTCCAGAACATCTCTACCACATTCTTGAAAATATGCATCGGGTCTACCAAATGATTGATCAATCACTCACTCCAATAAGGGATTTCGTGAAAGATCGACAATCATTTCATGCCAGGGATTAGTGTTTTTGCATCCCACAGCTACTTCCAATCGCTTGCTTTCATTTGGCATTGTGCTTATGAGCCAATTTTCCCTTCACGTAAAACATGTCCATCATATAGATATATATGATGTCCTTCGTATATATTTTTCCAAAGTGCTTTGAAGTAGCGTGCTTCCAGTCATGGTCCGCATAGGGAACAAGCATGGCAACCCAAAATTGATAAACCTCAACATTCACCATAATCGGGCTAGTCATGCATCGTCCACATAAATACGCCTTGCACTTGCACATCCCATCCTCTTACAGGTTGAGACATGTCACACATAGTAATCCCATCCCGTAAGTGCATAGCTCTTCCATAAGTGGTGCAAGGTATACATCCATGTTTTTTACCTTGTATTTACCTGACACAATGAGAGCTAATAATAAATGGCCCTTTTTTATGGCCAGCCATGATGGGATGTTATAGTTGACCAAGCATACAAGCCATGTGCTCCATGAGGAGCTATGTAAACCAAATGGATTTACTCCATGCATATCTAGGCCTAGATATATGTTCCAAGGATCTCTAGCAAACTCCAACCACTTACTATCTATGTATTTCCAAGCATCAGAATCAGTAGGCCCTCACATTACACCATCTATAGACCTACTTTTTACATGCCATGACATTAATTGAGCTATGGATTTGCATCCTAACACGCCCTTAATTCTTGAAATGATAGGAAAGTGGTGAACAACCTTTGTGGAGATTGCTTTGTACACAAGGTCTTCTCTAAACCTATTCGCTCCATACTTTGGACATATGTGGAGATGCTCATACTCGTTTCGAAAGAGAATGCAAACATTTGGACAAGCATGAATCTTGGTGTAGTCCATTCCAATGGACTATAAAATTTTATTTGCATCTCCACATGTTGGAGGCATGCCATTGCCATCTGTAGAAACTGATCTTTCAAAAGCGTGCAAGCAATAAGCAATTACAACAATATTAGTAAATGAACTTATTTTGATACAGCAATGAAATTTTATTTCAAATCAACTTACCTGAATAATTCAAAGACACTACTATTTGAACATCCATAAATGGATTGAAGATTGAGCATCGCGAGAGATGCACGTAGCACAGATATCTTTGCCCTAGTGTAGAGTGGTAAACAGGCTAGTCTTCACATGTTCTCATGTTCTTCGTCAGCTTTTGGGCGTGGAAATTATGGCGTGTCCATGGAACCCACGATATCTTCTCCATCATTGTGATCTTTGTCCATCTCATGAAATGCCTTGAGCATTTCTTCCATGTGTCCATTCTATGTTATGCTACCAGTACCTTGTACTTCTACCTCCCTCTTCATTCTCTTCTGTCCGTGAGAGGTAGAGGGTGCAATGTCGTTTGGGTCTAATGCTCATCAGGGGAACCATGCGAATGATAGCGTAGGTTTTCTAGTTGACTTTTATCAAAGGATCTATATTCTCTAACATGTTCAGTACAAATCCGTCGTTTTCAAAAAATCTGATACTTACACTGAGTGCAAGGACATGCCATTCTCTCCTCCGGATCCAAAGATACCATCTCATACCATGTGGAGATGTTAGGAAATTTAATATATGATACATTTAGTTATATATTCTAATTTTAATTCTAAAATCCTAATTTTTTTATTAAATATAAAATCCTATTTTTTATATATTTGATTATATATATTAATATTAATCCTAAAAATCTATTTTCTCCTTATATATATATATATATATATATATATATATATATATATATATATATATATATATATATATATATATATATATATATATATATATATATATATATATATATATATTAGATCTAAACCCTATTTTTTAATATATTTGTATATATGTATCTGTATGTGTATGTGTTTTTATGTAAAAACCCAAAAATATTATTTTTTATATATTTAATTATATATATTTAAAAATCCTAAAAATACTAAAGACCTATTTTTTACATATTTAATTATATATATTTTATATATTTTGCTTTTTTTGCTAATTTTTATATACATTTAATTAGAATATTTATATATTCTAATTTTTTCCTAATTTTTATATATATTTTATTATATATATTAATATTAATCCTAAAAATTTATTTTTTAATATTTAATTATCTATATTTAATTTAATTCAGAAACCCTAATTTCTTATATATTTGTATATATGTGTTTATATGTGTATATGTTTGTATGTAAAAATCCTAAAACCCTACTTTTTATATATTTAATTATATATAAATAAAAACCCTAAAAATCTTAAAGACTTATTTTTTACATATTTAATTATATATGTTTTACATATTCTAATTTTTCCCTAATTTTTACATACATTTAATTAAAATATTTACATATATTTTAATTAAATATTTACATATATTTGATTATATAAATTAATATTAATCCTAAAACTTTATTAAGGATGTGTTTGTATGTAAAAACCCTAAAATCCTATTTTTTATATATTTAATTATATATGTATTAGAAACCTAAAAATTCTAAAGACCTATTCTTTAGATATTTAATCATACATATTTTACATATTGTAATTTTTTCCCTAATTTTTACATACATTTTATTAATATATTTAAACATTCTAATTTTTTTTCCTATTTTCTATATACATTTGATTATATACACTAATATTAACCCTTAAACCCTAATCCTAAAAACCTAGACCTAAACATGTATATGTGTGTATGCTTGTGTATATATATGTGTATGTGTATATGTATTATGTGTGTATATGTGTATATATATGTATGCATGTGTAGAAACCCTAAAACCCTAATCCTAAAGAGTTAGACCTAAAACATGTATATATTGGGAAAGGATCCCACCACAGAGATGAGACATGTTCTTTCGGTTTTTAGAACATGAGGCTCCAGGGTTGCCTACAGTTACTATGTATAGCTTTATTTTTTATGACAAAATCTTTCCGAAGGGAGCAACAATGTAATAAAGTAAGTCTATGATCAAAGGGTTTGGCCGGTTCAGATAGATCTGAAATCGGACACCGTTTGGTCACTCGTGTGTATGGCCAAAGATTTTAAGACTAGACTTAAGCATAAGTTCATGTGCTCTCTTAAACAAGTGATCCAATTATCCTAGTGGCTAAGTCTCAAGGTTGTGAATGAGGAGGTCTTGGGTTCAACCCCCATCGGGAGCATGGGGAGAGCATTTTGACCAAGGAGCTCTAGAGCCTTCTAAGTCAAGTTAAATTGAGTCTAGGGAGGCTTAACTCAAGTGGCATGTACACCAACCACTAGTGGACTATAGTGGAAGGTAGTAAAGCAGTGGTCGAGATCACTCGAACCACTAGTAGACCCTAGTGGAAGATATTAAAGGAGTGAGGAGATTGCACATGCACTTGTGGCCTCTAGTTACATTTGTGGTCCTGATTGATTCAAGTAGCTATATATACATGCATACGGTTGGGAGGAGAGTCATCTCTCTAGCACGTGATGGTCACAGTTCTCATTCTCTTGCACCTATCGAGGAGCATGTTACTGAATTTAGTGCTGATTTGCATGTTTGTTTTGAGATGTCATATTTGGAGTATTTGCATCATTATTTGGGCAATCTGTTTATGCAAGTTGATGCGGGAATAGCTTTGTGTCAAACAAAATATATTGACATATTATTGGAGTGTTTTGGCCTCGAAGAGTGCAAACATATTGCCACTCCATTAGGAACAAGTTTATAATTGAGACTTCATATGTTGGAGATGCATTTAATGTTGTTCTCTATCAGCACATTGTTGGATGCTTGATTTACTTATGCATAACTCATATTGATATTCAGTTTGTTGTCCCTCATATGAGAAGGTTTATACATTGTCGAGGTGTCAAGCATTGGTAGGTGGTTAAATGCATCTCTCGCTACTTGAGTGGTATTTGTCTACTTGGATTGTTTTATCCCAAGGGGGGATCATTACTGCCAAATTTACATGCTTTTTTTTACTGAGATTAGATTGGTTGCTATGAAACTCATGTGTCCACGAGTGGTCTTTGCTTCATGTTGGTAGTTCATGCATATCTTGGTTGAGCAAGAAGAAGCCTACTATGAATACTTCTAGTTGTGAGGCTGAGTAAAGGGTAGCTTTCACAACGACCATTGAGTGTGTGTGGCACAGATGCCTTTTGGTTGATCCAGGTGTTGGTTAGTCTTCTACCACCAACATCTTCATTGACACTCATAGTGCATTGGAGTTTATGAGGAATCTTGTGTTCCATGCTCGCAAAAAGCACATTGAGGTGCACTATCATTATGTTATGGAGAGGTTCTCTATTGGAGAGATGAGTTTGGCTTAAGTGCCCACACAGGACAATGCTACAAAAATTTTCACAAAGGCTCAGTCTAGGAAGAAGTTTGAAGTTTTTTTGCAACACTTTGGGCTTACTTCCTTTTGTGGGATTGATCTCTTTCCACATACCTTGGCACTTCCTTATACATGAGTGCTAGCTCCTTATCACCACATCACTCCCAGAGGGGAATATTGTTGATATATTTTGGTAGTGATGTGTCTGAACACACTTCGGACCGACGAGGCACTTTTTTTCCTCTTCAGGAGGTTTTTCACCCCGGCTTATATATATGCCTATAAGCCTAACGGGTCTTCGTGCATTTACTTGGTAATACATTCTTCATTGCATTTTGATCTAAGATTTTTCCTCTTTCTTGTGTTATTCCTGTGCTTTTGAAAATATCGAGCTCCAACATGGAACTCACATACTAGTAAGCAAAAGTCTACTAACATTGCATAATCAAAGATGTAAGACAAAGATGATAAGAAAACAAAAAGCAAAAAAATTTTGCAAGTAATATAAGGCAAATGATCATGTCATAAGGAGTTGTCTTAAATTGGATGAAGAAAGAGACTGGAATGGTTATTGGAGGGGCCTCTATACCTAAAGCCGAGTCTTCTAATCTTGTTCAAAATGAAGAATGCACATTTACCACTCTTTGCAGCTATGACCCATCTTCTCATGAGCAATGTATCTTTGCAATGAACTCAGATGTTTGGTACTTTGATAGTGGTGCAAACAAACATATTACCTCACAACATAGTTTCTTTACTTCACTTGAAGAAGACTTGTGGATTGAAGATGATGGACATGAAAAAGCAGTATGGGATGAAAATAGAGTTTCAAGGAAAGGAGTTTAATAGCACCTAAGGGAGAAGAAAGGGAATCAAGTACGGCTAAGTACACTCTGGATAGGTTGACATACAACTAATTTATGGATAAACATGTAGCCTACATGAACAAATTAATTCAAGACAAGGGGCCAAATAGGTATGAAAATTCTTATAGATATAATGAGTGGAGTGACGCCATGCCGAACAAGATTGATGCATTGAACGACAACCATACATAGACAATATCAGGAAACCAAGCTTAATAGGATGCAAATGAATCTACAAAGTGAAGAGACATGCATATGGTAAAACTTTAAGGCATGAGCTAGATTGGTAGGAAAGGGGTTTGCTCAAACCCATGGAATAGAATATGAAGGAACATTCGGTCCCATGGAAAAGAAGACTACCATAATGATTATCATTGTGTCCCTAAGGTGGACATTATATCAATTAAGATGTGAAGAATGCATTTTTGAATGGTGACTTGAAAGAAGTAGTGTTCATGGTGCAACCTCCTAGTTTTGTTCATGACAATTTTCTTGATCATATAAGCCTAGGAAGGCTCTATATGAGTTGAATGAGACTCCACGAGCTTGGAATCAAAGATTAGTAGAATATTTGTAGGGTTTTTTATTCAAATGAAGTCAATCAGATCCCTCATTGTTCATGAAAAGTGGCTAAGGTAGACAAGTATACATATGTATCTGTGTTGATGATCTTATTATTAGAGATGTTGAATAAGAAGGCATCAAGTACACTAAGAAAAGACTTTGAAAGGAATTCAAAATCTCTGACCTTGATGAGTTGGAGCATTTCTTAGTTATTGGAGTGGTTTATCGAGAAGGAGTATGGCTCATGCAAAGGTAGTACTTGATGGATCTATTGATGAAGTATGGAAGCTTGAGAGCAAGATAGTAGCAAATGCTATGGAAATGAATATGCAATTCATTTCATATGAAGGTGAACCAGTCAAAGAAACTTCATTGTATAGTTCTTTAGTGCCGTCTTTGCTCTATGCAAACATACCAAGACCTAACACAACATATAGTGTAGGAGTGTTGTCTCAAGAATAGGTATCATATCACTACCGAGGGGGATTCGTTTTCAATAGTGCTCTGTGACTACTTATCTTTGTACATTACAAATGTGATATCAATGTGTGTTGTGCACTTAAAACTTCTTTGTCATCATGCTATCTGTGTGCTTTCTGCTCCCCAAATTCCAACAATGCAGTAGTAGCAAAGATGATTTTCACAATCGACAAAAGGATTCCAGCTATACAGAGTTTGATCAAAGGTAAATCGATCCATTACAAATGACACTGATGAATTCAAAGCAGAACTTGGTCAAGATTATGAATCTAATGTTGAACGTAGTGGTGATTTCATTTGTACGATATAGTAGCATTCAACAAGGACTCTACAAATATTTCAATCTGATCATGTACACACATTATCAGGCAAACAAATCTCTTAAATTTTGATTATCGGATTTCTTTTGTTATAGCTTCTCATAGGCATGAATGAGTGCTCCTATTGTATCAGAAGTGTGTGCTATGAAACATTTTCAAAGCAATAGTTGTCTAAAATCAGTACTGCTGTTGAATCCTCAATGACGCCATTATAAATGCACCAGAAATTGCTTGTAAAACAATTCGCAAAGGACGGATTACATAATTAAGGGGACAAACCTAAACGTAGCACAGTTTAGATGGACTTCTATAGTTTGCATCTTTTCCAGAAAATGCGGATCACAAATGGAAATATTCAAATTCAAAATTATTTTTGTCGCGGGACATTTGGAATGGGTTTGATTTTTGAACATAAAGATACCGTCTTCCTTACATGCAGCTGTTAGATAGTGGTACATTAAAGCTTATTATAGAACTGGTTGAAGTACATGTGCGAGTACAGTGCAGAGGCAAATGAATTGGAATACTTGACAGTACTCTTTTGAGTGCAGATCTGTTCCAGTGAGAATGCTGGATAAATTTG